>JAODUO010001177.1:102500-136674 GCA_025642075.2 Ridgeia piscesae | reverse complement strand
GCAAATATGAAAGAAAACGGGTATCAATCAAATCATTACTTCATTACATACACCCACGCATACACACACACGCACGCGCGCGCGCACGCACGCACGCACGCACCACACACACACACACACACACACACACACACACACACACACATGTGGTACAATGATGCACAACAATATTATTTATATGTAACTTTGAAGACCTGTTTACAATGCCATACATTTATGAATGCATGTTTTTAAAGATTGTTCCAAGCTTGGAACAATAACAAACATGATCAGTTTGAGACGGGACATAATAAATTAAATAACGAAACTTTTTTTAACAGATAATGCTGTATTATAAAAACTATTGAAAATTAAACTTATACTAACACAACAAAATAAAATTGAAATACAAATTTCCAGTTGTTTATGAAATAGGAATTACAGCAGGATTAACCAGTATCCGTGAGATGGTAGCATTGTTTAGCAACTCGGTGTCTGAACCACTAGGTTTCGCCATCTACTGTATTCTGGTGTTTTTATAATGAACCTAGTAACAGGAGCAGGTAATTGTGATAACCTCAACAACAAAATCTACAATGGTAGCCACCGTTTGCTTTAACAGAGCTTTATGACTGTACTTATTGGCATATATTTCAGCATTAATGCAGTGTCAGAAATATTTTTTTTTATTAACTCCTGAAGTATATTCAATTGCGTACGATAAAACTTCTGCAATCATGGATTTATGTTACAAATCAACCATATTTTTGGTCAATCTGACCATCATTTAGTTGTAGTATATTTATTTCGGACAAATAGCCATAAAATACAATAATAAAAAAGTACAATTCTTAAAAAAAACATTATGGTGTACAAGTAAAATAATAAATAAGTGGTAATAAAAATAAATAAATAGGTCATGAAATAAAATTGAATAAGTGATAAAAACACTTTAAAAATATGGCAAAAATACATTACAATATTATGTACAATAAGAATCTCCAGTATGTGTACATCGAGCTCCTAAAATCTATAATTATCAGTATGGAAGCAATTGACAAATAAAATGGTTTCGGACTGATGACGTTGACATAAAAGGCTAGATATAGATGAAAGAATGCGTTCATTGAAAGATTTAATATAATTGGTGGCAAAGGTCACGTCATGTCATTTTGATGACCTCTATCCAATACGTGTACAATGTAAACACAAGCAGAACCACGTAGAAACATTGTCATGTGTACAGTGTAAACAGAGGCTGTCCACGTGGCTCGTTAATCATTGGTGTAATTACCTAATTAATAGTTATGACTTGTGTCGGTATTGTGTTAGAAGTGCAGAGCTAGGGGTTAGGCTTAGTTAGGGTTAGCTTGGATTAGTTATGGTTAGGAAAAAACCGGAATTTTCAAAGCTCAATTATTATGTAGGGTCGTCGCGACAAAATACCAGTGTTACGGTGTCTCGCTGAGCCACGCGTAGGCCGTAGCCGCCACAGATGATGTCGAGTTTCGCGGGAGTTTAGATTTTTATTCATTAATTTAATGGAATATTAATGATTTTTTTATTGTAACCTAGTGTTTGTATCCTTGTATAAGATATGTATGGAGAAGTTTCGCGGCTTAAGAGGTCGTTTTCAAGGTTAGTTCAGAAGGTAAAATTTCGCCGCAGATTATTATTATTATTATTATTATCCTTGTATAACACCCATTTTGGGTTAATTGTTAATTATATTATGTAACCCAGATGACCTATATAAATACAATTTAATACTACTACGAATATTATACATTACCCTTAAACCAATCAATTACAAACTCCGTCAAAGACGCATACTATACCTATCTGCGCTACACATACTATACCTATAAACACCAATGTCAATGTCAGTGTGGTCAACTCAATATTAAATCAGTAAACTATAACACCAGATATTTATGACCTGACGATTTTCATAGTATGTAACATGTTTAATGCCATAATGACACACTTGTTCATTTTGTTTCAGCAAGGATTGCTGTGAATGCCACGAGAGTAATACAAGATGGCGCTGTTGACCAGGAGTCTGTCTCACACGTCTGACACTACAGCCAGTACATTGTGAAAGTTGTTTCCTATATGCTGCATATGAAGGTGTCTAACACACACTCAAGGGAGTCAAACAATTTAGATCTTACCTCTGACACAGCCATTGTAGAATACCACCTTGACAAGAACACTCTGTCTCGATCAGCATAAAATGTGCACTATATGTATATTATTCTAACCGACAAGGGATTCACTTCAGTAATTTATGAATGGGTGCATTGTAGCACACACATGACAGTATGCGACATTGACATGTGAACACTGCTGTAGAATGTTTGCAGCAGAGTGTGAATATTTATACACTACACTTCAAGTCAAGATTGACTGGGCAACCGATTGTGAATATTTATGTACCTATAATAGCCAAAACGGCTACGTAATATTTATGAAATGCTTTAGCCTTCAGTATATGTTATCAATAATCTTTCTTTTTATGTGATCGACTGCCACAGAAACTAAAGTACCGGTAAATATTATTCCATGAGGTTTGGTTCAGCTGAAAAATATTATGAATAATACTGTTGTCATAAACATTATGACTTAGGTCACCGCGTTTATGTTGAAATGAAGGACATCAGAGTGCGTGTCTACGTTGCATGACACGGCACAGTCCTCCTCTTGTATGGCCAACTCTTCAGCAAACCCAGTGTGGCCGTATAAGGCGGGTGGCCTCTGGTGAAGGGGAACCATCGATGAATGTCCTTATTTCATGGCCAACTGGTCGCTCCCTTACAAGTACACGTGTACGTTGTCAACATTCGAAACATATGACATAGCAACAATGCCAGCTACGTAGTGTTTTGCCGAGAACGACGAGTGTGTATTTTAGGCCTACTTAATTTATTATTAACTTGTGATTAAAATAATCGGTTTTCGATTGCTAATTGGCCGGTGAATTGGGTTAATTTTCATGCAACTCTGGCCGTTGGCCGCGTTAGCCGGGTGGCCGTTGGTGAGGGTGCTTTGTATTAGAAAACGCTATTGCAATGAAAATGTGGCCGTATAAAACGGGTGGCCGTTAGCGAGGGAGGCCATATAAGAATATTGTATATTGTTGCAAATGTGTGTACAAAAACGTGATCTAGGAATGTAAAACTATAATGAATTATGTTGTATTTATGATAATGTTATGCTGTGGCATTAACCGGTTAATTTACTAACATTTAATGATAAATCAAAATTATGTTTGGGTCGTGTATATTTAAACAAAACTAGACAATTGTTGACAGTTCTTGTTTCCGACTGATTAAAAAACTAAACAATAATTCTCTTGGAGTTTAAACTGTCGGAGTTTAAACAGTAGAAAATGAGGACAACAACAAACAGTAAAGTCGGATATCTCATGTTTTTAGTGAGAACTAATATTTGTAAGTCTATTTGCTATCAAAGCGTGTCTCAAAAACCTTTTTGACCAAAGGTGTATCTAAAGATCGAGCGATATAATCATAATGAGGCAGAAACCGAGATGGTGACTATAATCCATCTTATCAGCCTTTGCGCTTACGTAAATGTGGCATCAGAGCGGTATTAGTAGTATCAAGCCAAAACACTACTATTAAGACGATTAGCATAAAGATGTAATATATATTTACTAAAAAAAACTTCCCTAATCGCTTTAATCAAAAATTTGAATTGTCACTAATCGTCACAATATCATTGACATTGAGTCTTATATTACAGGTTAGAATAGAGTGACATATTTTATGTCTTTGTTTTCTTACTTATTATTTAAAAAAATTATTATCATTGATGGCGATCCATTAACGAGAGCAGTTTTGAAACATACGCGGGTAGTGTAGTGGTTATAGCACAACCACCTGGCACGCATGCGCCCTGAGGTCAATACCCGGTCGCGGCAGCCTGTCAGACAGATGGTATTCCCGAAATCTGATAGCTCGCAACGTATATATGGTAGAGTGTAGTTAGCGTAGACGTAGTGATTTGTTTGACGTGACATAGCGGATGCAGAAAAACGTGCTTAATATTTTGGTAAATATTGACGGGCATGCTTGCTAGCCAGAGCAAGGGCAGAGGTAGAGTCTATGCGATTTTGACGAAATGTTATCAGCAAATTAGGGACAGGATTGCGGTAACCATGCAGACCTGCCACATTTTTGGGATGGCAATCCGTATTATTGACCTAAAATTCTGTAAGAATCCGCATCAAACCGTATCACTATGTCTATGATACCAGTTAACTGGCCTAAGTTACTAAGGCCTTTTCAAAACGGTTTTCCACGTTTTTTCGATGTGTTTGGAATGTCATTCTGCATCACTCTTGCTAAAAAAGAAGTCAGATATCATTTGTTTAAATTGTGTTTTAGATCAATTTAATGTCGAGTCGACGTAAATAAGCCGATGCCACAAGGCGCGAGCAGTTAGCGCAGTTCAGACACATCGGGGCCTCAAAAGCCCGGCTTAATTTGTTTTCTAGCGTGTGCATTGCGAAGTCCAAATAAAAAATAGTTAGCCATATTTTATAAATTTATGCTTAAAACAAATATATCTGCATAAAATTTTATTATGTAGCCTTAGTTTTGGGGACATATTAGCAAATCGCAAGACATCGCCTTTGGCTTTGCGGTCGTGATGCGTTTGGGGAGCGCTAACTGCGCTAACATCGGCATATTTACGTCGAATCGACATTAAATTGATCTAAAACATAATTCTTTTTAGCGGGAGTGATGCAGAATGCCATTCCAAACACATAATAAAAAGTGGTAAAACCGTTTTGAAAATACTAATAATTTAGACCAGTTAACCATAAGATTACCGAAGTTTTACTTCACTTCAGCACGTTTATATATACTGCGTACCGCAAAACAGACAGTGTCATCAAATAATGAAAATTTATTTCAGCAGTTCGCACGTATATCGAAGTTTCACTGGCAAGCATCAACATTTTAAAATCAGAAATGCAGGTGAATTCGTTGAACTCGGCGTCGAGCTCCATTTCCTGTACTGCTTTTCATAATCGGCACGCGCCTGCCATGGGCCTCGTTCCCAACCGTTGAGCCACCTGCCGCAGTTTTCAGAACTAAAATTTACTAGCGCGCCATCTATTACGGCTACACAACCCTTGTCCGACCAATACTTGAATATGCGTCAGCGTCATCGGATCCACACTGCCTAAAACATATTACAATCTTAGAAAGAATCCGAAGACAAGCTGCCAGATTGTGTACACAAAACTATTCTAGACGATTAGAGAGCCAGGAACAGTAACCCAACTTTTTAAAGACCTCCAGGCTCCAGTGGGACACCCTCCAAACAAGAAGAACAATGAAAAGACTTAGCATAATAAACAAGATGGAACATAACCTCATAGATATCCCGCTAGATCACTATATCCAACACAACACTAGATCCTCACGTAAACGTGTCATTCATTACACGACAGTCAGTTCTTGCAAATTAGATACTCTGCAAACATATTTGGAAACAGTTTCTTCCCAAACACAATTAAAGAATGGAATTTTCTCCCCCCAAACACTGTCTCAAGTAAATCACTAAACTCATTTCAAAATAATTTAATCCAACATTTTAACAATTAAGTCAGACGACCCACCATGCTGGCGTGATGTGTCCCTAGGCTATGTGGCTATGACATTTTGCCCGTTACAAATACAGATACAGATAGCTCTTTCGAGTCGGAACCGGATCATGAATGAAAATGGCAAAATATTCACGTGGCCTGTCAGACGAAACATTGAACGCTAGGTGGCAACACGCCATATTTTTTATTGAAAAAAAAACCGGCATTGCGAACTTTCTTAAATTTACCTTACCTTGAATTTACCTTGAATCTTCTTCTACTACGTAGTCGATGAGTTGACGAGGAAGGGAGTCAATCGCAGACTCGTGTAATCTTCCGCCCTATTTCGCAGATACTTGTCAATGTGATCCTTAAATTGGTTGACACTTGCGGACATAACAGCACTTCCAGGAAGTATATTCCAATCGTCTACTATCCTTTGAGTGAAAGAGTACTTTCGTATATCAAGCCTAGAATGTAATTTGCTTATTTTGTAAGGGTGCCCTCTTGTTTTGTCATGCTCATTTTCCATAATAAAGAAGTCGGCAGGAAAAATACTATGCAACCCATTTGTTTTTTAAACTTCCAATAAATCGGCTCTCACCCTTCTTGTTTCCATTTTTTTAGTATTCTTAATCGACCTTAATTCAGGAATAATCCTGCTCATCCTTCGTTGTATAGATTCTAATAAATCTATATCTTTCTGTTTAAATGGGCACCATGCATGAATACAATAATCCAGGTGAGGTCTCACTAAGGATTTATATAGTTTTAAAACTACTTACCATTTAAAGGCTCTATTTATCATGCCTTCTCTTCGTGTGTTGTTTCAATGCATTCCTTTCCCATAAAATAATTATACTGTTTATTGTTGTATCCGTAATGTATACATTTGCATTTTTCAGCATTGAACAACATCGACCATTCATTGCTCCACTCATTTAGGGTACTCAGATCGTTTTGTAAATTGTCCGCGTCCTCATACGTTGATAATTGACTAAACAGCTTAGTGTCATCAGCAAACTTAAGAATATGATTTCTCACACCCTCATCTAGGTCATTTATCAATATGACAAATAAAACTGGACCCAAAACAGACCCCTGAGGGACTCCACTCCTTACTGGTGACCATTCAGAAGTTTGCCCCTTGACAACAACACGTTGTACTCTGTCTGTCAGCCATTCGGTTATCCAGTCACTTACAACTCCTCCTACGCCATGTGACTTTAGTTTCCTCTCTAGCCTGGCATGGGGGACTCTATCGAAAGCTTTACTAAAATCCAAATAAATGGAATCTACTGGTAATCCTTGGTCTATATACATTGTTACTTTATCAAGGTAAACTAGAAGGTTGGTCAAACAGGAACGACCTTTCCAAAAAACATGTTGTGATGGTTTAATTAACTCATTTTTTGGAGTTGCCTGATGTTCTCATCTCTTATGATGGATTCCATGGTTTTGAATATGTGGGATGTCAGGCTCACTGGTCTATAATTACACGGCTGTGACTTAGTTCCTTTGTTTTTGTATATAGGTATTACATTTGCCTTTATCCAATCCATAGGGACTTCTCCCATTTCTATACTGCCTTTAAAGATCTCACACAATGGGGAGGCGATAGATGAAGCTACTTCTCTTAACATTGAGGAATAAAATCTATACCAGATTAAATATAGTTGATTATATTTAATATAAGTTGATTATATTAAATATAATCAACTTAAGTCTTAACGAACGATCGCGTCGTATTAACATATTTTACGTTTTGCACCTTGCTGTACTATAGCTCTCAAGCTCCAAGAAGACGCCGAAGTAGATTCTACCAGAGTCCAGGCTCAATGCTACGATGCCGATGGCTGCGATGTGCGCTGTGCCTGTGGCGGATCATTCATGATGTGATGCCACTGCCACGGCACTGGCACTGCCAGTATATATTTTTATTATACTGTATATATAAGCATGATAGACTATAGTACGTGATGGCGACGTGATGCAAAATGTATTTTCGTCATTCTATAATCGTAAGTATTTCACTCAACACAATTTTTCTAACTATGTAATGGCTGGCTGAGATCAATGTTAGTGATATTTGGGGCATGGATTAATTAATGCAGTGAACCAACAAACATGCAAAACAACAGCGTTCCACTACAACTGGCGCCATCTGGTGAATATAATATTAACAAAAACGAAAGCCTATCTGCTTTTCTTTGGCCTTTGCACTTGCAGACAAATCAAACGGTAATACTTCTATACTGTTCAACTGAGTACAATTTAATGCAACCGATGGCATCAATTTTGCTAATCCGACAAATGGGATTAAATTACAATAATATACGAAAACAAGACACGCTGCCATGATTACATTATACGAACCACGTGACCAAAAAGTAACCATCAAAACAAGACGCATGCGGCACCCGGATTACGGAGAATACAACACCTTATCTCCGATAATCCGCGGGGCCGCTACAGCATATATGGATTACACTTTGTGCATACGTTGTGTCATGTAAAAGCTTGATCAACAACTGTCCGCTGTCAACTTCGCCTCGGTGTGTGATGCATAGGCGTAGCAGCGGTAGGCGGTGCTACACTCACGCTCGAAGCGTTGATTCGATAAAATACGGTTCAAAGTTCAGTCACGTGAACAAATAGAACGTATACACCAGCTGACAGCAGACCGAATGCGTCTTGTTCATTCTAGCCCGACCGAGGTAGGATGGTGAGAGAGCTTGTTTACAGCGTCACGCAGTGTAATCGGTAAACACGGACCAGCGCCAGACAAAACATAGCATAAGTTCAGACAATTGACACCTGTCACTATCGACTGATGTGGTGCGCGTAACCCTAATCGTACTCGTCAAAGTTCAAGCCAAGATGTTCAACCTCTCCCGCGGTGGGATGAGGAGAGCCGCTGTAATCCGCCGAGTAGCCCGGTTTGCCGTTGCCAGAGAAGCACGTACGAACCCTTTGAAAATCGTCTCTGTTGTCAACGATGGCAACAGCTTTGGCATACTGAATGTATGCGTGCGTGCATCGTCCACATCAGCAGGAAACACAGTTTTCTCAAAACATGACGACTTTTCAACGCGTCACATCGGGCCAAGAGAGTCCGATCGGGTGGCGATGTTGAAACAGCTGGATCTTCAGGTAAGAAAATACATGTCGCAGTGGTAGTCACAATACTTGAACTACTTTGCTCCATTGAAACATAGGCTACACACCAATGTCCTCATTGTTTGTGTTGCCTGTTAGTAGCAATCTTTTTAAACTCCATCCAGATGTAATCCACAGTTTTTCTATCCAACTCAACATCTCGCTGCCAGATGTTCCTCAGTCTTTTTTATCCTCTCTTGGAGGGATCTCGTTAGGGAGCGTCTAGTGTATATACATACATGTTTTTTTTCTAAGTGCATGTCATAAATCCAGCACCATTTTCTGTTCTTTTTTGGTACTTTATTAATTAATATAGGCATCGGAATACATTTTGAGATGATACTCATGAAGTTCTGATGAGGGTTACTGAAAATTTCTGCATAATTCACTAAATATTGGCAGATCAACCTCCTAGAAGCCTTCAGTTCTGATGCTACTGAATAATAAGACCATAATATTTTACACCGAGATATAGTGCCACTATTATAAGTTTTGATTGTATGGAATTATGTAATTAAAAGTACCAGGTGGTATACAAAGCATCAGTAGTCTGTATTATAAGTTTACCTCTTAGCAAGCTTTGGCTTTGTTAAAAAATGTACACACACACACACACACACACACACACACACACACACACACACACACACACACACACACACACACACACACACACACACACACACACACACACACACACACACACACACACACAAACATGTATTATACACAACAAAAGCAAGTATGCCACATGTTATTAAATCAACAAACACCTGTTCACTGCCATGCACTGCGCACCTGATTAAGCCAAGACATGTCCATAAATTCAGCCCTGCCTGATGACCCATGACAAATCAAATATAGTACCAGATACTACCAGTAAATCCAGATTTAACCGGTTTACTTTAAACAGTGTAAAGCCATATCTATCTGATCTGATGTAGTGATAAGAGGACAATTGGGAGTATACATCATGATAAACACTAAACATTTGCTTCCATTGTCAGTAATTAATTTACTAAAAATAATTTCATATTGGAACAGGTTGCAAAACTTCTCAGGAATATGTATCCCGGGCAAGAATTTATAAATATCATAATAAATCAAGTTAAGTTTATTACATGTCTGCTTTGTCACAATAGTGAATAAATTATTCCAAGCATGTTAATGTTGCCATGCATAGCCAGTATGCATGTGCCCACATTAACATTAACTGTATTCCATTTCAACATGAGTCTTATTGACATACTTAGGTAAGCCAAGTATACAGTCATGAACGTAGATCAGGTTTGACAACTGCTGACAATCACATGAAATATGGCTATTATGCCTTTTCTTAGCTGCCGCAGAAATATAAAACGTCAGGTTGTATAAAGTATTCTTGCGACTATGTTTAGACAGCTATGACACTTGAGTCATAACTGCATTATTGATGTTTGCCAACCAACATGGCTAAGATTACTGGCATACATGCATATTTATCAAGGGAATCCTAAAGTATATGGAAGTCCCAAGGTCACATACATAATGGCTCAAGTGATGATAATCAAGATTAATCTCTAGTGACAATCTATGTTTTTCAGACAGAAAGGAGTATCCATTATCCTCTCTACATGCCTATTTGCATTGTTTAGTTTTCTTCCCACATGTGGATACCTATATCACTATGAAGACAACCATTATTCAACTATAAAAACGTAATAATAATAATAAATAATAATAATAACTTTATTTTAACACCATCAAATCCGGGACGGCTGTCCCGTTCACGGGTGTGTACATACATGTAAATTTGCATATACTGACACTATGATAAAAACCGTGTAAAATTGGCTATGTATAAATTATATAAAATCGATTCGCTTTCTGAGAGGCAGCCAGTGTAACTACCGCAGTATTGTTGTCATGGATTGCCGGTCGCCCCGCCGAATTTGCCTGACAATTCATGCCGCAGACCGCTGGACCATTTCCAGACGGTGCATGTGACGATCACTTATGCCGTATAATATTGCGTTGCCGTAGACAAGTTACGAGTCCGTGTATGAGACTCTTACATACAGTGGTACTGATGGAGTCTCGTATCTTGGCGATTCGTGACAGATGGTAGTAGGCGGAGCGATACACGTTGGCCACTTGTGACATCATAGTTAGGTTTGCGTCGACGTTGAATCCTAGATCCCGTATAACGGGGGAAGTTTCGACGAGCTGGCCACTTATGTTGATGCGGGTTAACGAGGTTGGTGTACACAGGCTTGATGAATGGATGACAATGGCTTGTGACTTGTTGTCATTCATCACGAGTCCGTTATCACAGAACCATGCTTTCGCATCTTGTACGCAGGCTTCCATACGCGCGAGGGCTTGTGTGTAGTCGGTTGGTGGGAAAGTGATGTACAGTTGGGTGTCGTTTGCGTATAGGTGGTAGCGAATATTGTGCTTTTGTAAAAGTGTCGTCAGTGGTGCGATGTACGCGTTGAACAGTAGCGGTCCAAGGACTGTCCCTTGTGGCACTCCTGTAGTTATGATGTCTGCTTCCGACATGCCACTCTTTACTCATACGACATATGTCTGATCACACAAGTAAGATGTCAGCCAGGCGAGGACGTCCCACACTCTGGCGATTGTCAATTGAATGGGCGATGTCGTTGTGTATCCGCACGAGTGCGGTTTCCGCACTATCTTGCACACGGTATGCACTTTGATAAATCCCATAAATACCGTTCTCCTCCATGAAATGTTGTACCTGTTGTGCAACGAAATGCTCAGTCATCTTTGCCACAAACGTGATGTTAGATATTGGGCGGTAATTTGTGAGCGCGTTGGCGTCAGACCCTCCCTTCTTCAAAATTGGTACAACGACAGCGTGTTTCATGGGTGCGGGAAATACGGTTGTGGCTAGCGAGGCGTTGATGATCCGGGCCAGTAGAGGAGAAAGAGCGTCGATGTGTTGTTTGACAATTGTTGTCGGCAGTGGGTCTAGTTCACACGATTTTGTGGCAGATGCCAGTACTATTTGTTTCACATCAGAAGGTGATGCATGCTCGAATACGTCAAAGTGCGCACCCACAACTGTTGGCGTATCGTCAGCTGGCAGCAGAGATCGATTCTGGCACAGCACTTCTGTCTTGTCTTTGAAATATCGTTGGAATCTGGTAGCGAGTGTCGAGGGTGATTCGTCTGCCACTTCTGGTAGAGTCATATTCACCTTTTGGCCAAGAAGAGAATCTGTGATGCCGTAGATAAGGCGCATATTGCCACCAGCTTTCGAAATCTCCGATCTGTAATAATCAGAGCGGGCTGTTTTTAACAATTTCCTGAAGATGTTGCGACGGTCTTTGAAAATTTGTCGGTGCACAGTTAGGCTCGAATTCCACCAAAGGCGTTTGGCTCGATGGAGGGCTTGCTTCGCCTCTGTCAGGTCGTTGGTGTGCCACGGAGTCGTTGGTGTAACAGTGATGGTCCGCGACACAAGAGGGGCATGCACGTCAATAATGGTGCGTAGGCATGTGTCATAGGCCGCAAGTAGGACAACAGGGTCAGCCTCATCAGCATTCAGGTTGACCTTAAGTCTGCCGCGAAGATGTTGTTGTTGATAGCTGATTGTTTTCGATACGTGATGTGTCGCTTCAAACGGCTTGGTTTTGACTGGAGGAGTTCGCATTCGACCGCGTAGTGCTCGGTATTAGTGACGTGGGCTTGACAGCAGTAGCAATGGGATGCATTTTGGCTGTAATCACCAAGTCTAGCGTATTGCCCCGTTCGTGAGTCGCTCCGGTAACATGTTGCGTAAAGCCAGCCGTGGTTCGCCATATTTTGTATTAAAATCCCCGCACACAACCGTTTCAGTGGGGTGAGTACCGGCGATCAGTAACACTGTAGACACGTCGTCCAGAAATGTTCCAAAACACGAGTTCGGTGGTCGGTATATCACAATTACACGCGTTGTGCAGCTGGTACGGGTACTGGTAGAGTGACGGAGAGTGTTTCTGAGGCGCGGGTGTCGACACTTACACGGGATACAAGCTGGAGAGTTTTGCGGAACAGAACCCCGATGCCTCCACCGCGTCGAGCGCCTCCACGCGGCTGGTGAATGAGCGTAAAGTTGTCTCGGCAAAGTTCAGAAACGGAAGTCATGTCTTTGTCGGTCAACCATGTTTCAGTCAGAGCAACAATGTCAAGTGAACACTCGTCGACGTAGTCACGTACGAACAATGACTTGTTTCGCAGAGATCTGGCGTTAATGAGACAAAATTAGCCTTGTCAACGAATACAGTCGAGTCCCGTGTTACGGTCGGCACTTGTATTAGGTTGTTGTTGTTGCGACGTGTGTGGGGCTGGTCGGTGGGTGGTCGATGTTCGATTACTGGATTGATTGTTCTTTGTTTTCGCCCACCTCCCCGACAGCCGCGTTTCGTTGGTAACCGGACAGCAATGCCGACATCGACTAGCGTCCTCCATGTAGCAGCAGCCAGGCGTGACGCACAGGAATGTGGAAGCAATTGACAGGCAGTGTACCTGATTGACGCCATGGTTGCGCAATACGATCAACTGAATGGGTTATGGTCCACTGAGCCGCAGTGAATGTCTATGCACAGTGCAAGATAAAACTAGTTTGTAAAGATCAATAAAAACACACACATACGGTGTCCTTGGAGACAACGCAACGACTTGACGTGATCCTCATAGGTTTACGAATATGTGTAGTCAAAATCAGCTCGATGTAAATGCAGAACATACTAAAAATTTTGAAATATCATGAGTGACGTATACTTGCAGCCGGCTAGGCACAACCAGTCACATGCACACATGTATGTAAGGGTTTTTGAACTAAATAAGACTCAGTGGTTTTAGCCTTTAGGAAAATACACCAACATGCAATGATGAACCAGCTGCTCAACTTTCATTCTGCAGTCAAACCAATTCTGTGTTGTGTCTTTAAATAGATGATCAGTGTTTTGAGACTAACCCTGAAAGACGATCCGATTGTAGCTGTAGGACAAAAAACCTATGTTTTGTATACTCTCCAAACTTGCTCATGTTATTTAGCCAGTAGAACCAGTAGAACATGATCCCAGTCAGTCGTAAGCATGCAAGTTTTTTGGCTCAGTCGAGTCACTCATGCCTACTGGCTGACTGACTTGTTCCAATTCAGTGGTTTGATGTTTCACTTTGACCGTAGCGTACTGGTTTGAATCCAAGGTGAGAGACCAACGCAGCTGTTTCATAATCAGTTGAATACAACATGGCACTGCACCTATCACCTGGTATATATTTAGAATTTTGAAATATCTGCATCAGATTCGGATTGGAGTTGTAGATGCACTTTAATTTGTACCTGGATTGTACGCCTGGGATCTCGGGGCAGTAGAAGATTCCACACATGAAGGGGCTATTATTAGCTTGTGTAACGTGTTCTAAAGTTTCAGTTAAAATGGTCAGTTTTGGAGGAATGCTGGGATGAAGCCCGTCTCTTGTACACCACATGTTAACTGGTGTTTTGTAAATAAAAAATACTTGTTTTGTGATTTTATTTACAAGAAGTTTGACTCATGTGGCTGGTTGATTTTGCAGTAAATATTTACCAGAATGTTAGCTACCATATGTGAGTCACATGAACCCAAATTACAGTGCTTTTAGGAAAATAAAGGATTCACCCACATACACTATTTCTCAGGGTCTTCTTTTGTTGAATTCTTTTAGTTTGTACAATTACATGTACTATGATTGAGTTGGCCCACCTAACTGTGGATGTTATATTATGTTATAGCATAACCGTTGTTGACACAGTTCTTGGTGTAAATGCTGGGTGAAAATACTTACAAACAGATCAACTGTAAACAACTATCATGTATATGTGAATTGTTGATTGTTCAATTCATTATTGTCTCCAGCACTTGGCCATGTTCCGTTAACTGACTAGTTGATATATGTACTGTGGTTACAATGTAATGATCTTATGATGCCTCATTCCACCAATCAACCAAATAGAAGTGTACAGCCTAACTGAACTTTTCATGAGCACTGACAGTGATAGTGATCTCACGTCTCAAGGGATACACAGTCCCCTATGTTTAGAGCCAGGTTGTATTGAACTCACTAGTGACATACCAGGTGGATGTTCTAACCACTATACTAATGCTAAGCAACAAGAACAAATATGTAATTGGGTGAACATTTGATTTTTTGGGGCATAATTTTAAGCTCCATCCGATGTTTGACAAACTGTTTTGATTCGGCAGTAAACATGTTTTTAAAATGTTATTTATTCACATCCTATTGCATTGTATTGTTTGTCTTTAGAATATAGAAGAACTTCTGTCACAAGCAATGCCAGAAAACATCCGACTGAAAGAACCATTCAAACTTGATGAGCCCATCGGTAAGTATGTGTGTCATAATATGTGTAATGTAGAAATAACTCGTGCATAGATAACAGATCGTCTGTCAAAAACAATGTCAGAACACATCTCACTCAAAATGTCTTTGAAACTGGACAAGCTGATAGATAAGAAAGTCAGATGTAAACAAACAACACTGGTGAAAATAACACTAATATGTTTGTTGTCATAGGGTGCCAGTAATGTTATCAGGCATAAAACTAGTGCAGGAATGATTGACAGGCGCTGCATTAGTTATTTACGTTTCCCGGTTCTTTAAGGTAAAGAAATGAACCATGACTTGTTCATGCATGAGCAAGTTTCTATGTAAATGTGGTGAACAAAACAAGTCAAAACTGGTGCAACCATTGTGCCTGGCTGCACATGGCTGTATGTTATCTTAAGGATATTTTGCAGTGTGTACAGGTATCTAGTCAGGTACATTATTTTTAAACATACATGTATATACTGACTATATTCCACTATATACATGTAAACATTTTCTGGGGTTACATAGCAAGAAACCATCTTAAGAATCAAATAATGCCACACCAAAAAAGCCAGAGATCCACACAATACACAAACTATAACACAAGCTTTATGTGTACATAGAGAACATACCAAATGTACGCTGTTTTTATGTACATCACACTAAATCAGACAGCCGGTGACGTATGCACTGTGTATCAATTACACCAGGCACTACATACATATACATGCACGAGAGAATGTAATACAAATAAAAGGAAACATGAAACATTTAAGTACATTTATATTATCCATTCATAACAGGTCACTGCGTACTGTCTGGTGCCCTGGATACTTGGCTTAGTGGTTTTATAAGTAATTTTTTCTGAAGTTTGGTTGCGACGAAATGCATGCATGACTTGATATTGATATTGTGAATAAGAAAAAGTTGTTGTTTTCGTCTTATTTCCGTGCCTGGCAGGATCTGTGTGTAAAGTCAAAGTAACATCAGAATTATGGTTTATAATCAGATGTAACTTTGGGTGAAACTGTTAGATGAAATTGTTAGATTATATAAAAAGTTTAAAATATTTATTTAGTACTATGATTGCAATCTCTGTCATATGGGTTACCTGCTGTGTGTTTTGACAACTGTAGCTACAAAAACATTACACATTGCAAATAAAAATTACTTTCACTGTACTAAGAAGTGATACAACTGTTATGGTATTGAATTTGAATGGGAATGAAAATATTGATACATTTATGTTGTTTAATAATTAATATTAATCAGTTATCTCATTCACATAATCGTGATCATGTAGCAGTGTGGTGACCAGATGGTAACCCTATACTGTCACAACATTCACAACACCCTGTAGCTGCACTGGCCACTGGGCTGCAAAGTTTACCTTTGGACACGTGTGTTCTCTAATCTTGAGACACATTGACCTCTTTGCTGGAATGGGTCAGTTTATCTGTGGATGACATAGTAAAATCTTTGTAAACAGACTTTAATGAATTGGTGCTGGTGCATAGTGCATACCAAGTGAATGTACAGCTGTACATTTAGGTTGGGCCATGCATTTGTAATAAAATGGCAGCCAAAATGGTTTTATTTGTATCAGTACGTGTAGCTATTTTTGGCAGTTCTACCCTATGATTTTTATTTGGATATGTACAGTATATTATTTTATTGTTTTTATTATTCTATACATATGCAGTTGTCTGCTGAATGTTGAGTGCATTGGGGAGAGTAGCCATTTCTAGACCTGTGATATGACAGACCCTGTTTGTTTACAATGTAGCCTTGGCTGACCAGCTTGGGAATTAAGAGCTCACCCACTTCATAGATAGATCTAAGGGGTCTGTCCTTTAGACCTTTGGAATTTGGCATGCCCCTAGACCTTTTCAATGTGCCCCATGCACGCTGCGAGACAATTGAATGTGTCCCTGTGGTTAGATTAGTATAAGCTTAAATTGAGGCAACAAGAAAGTGAATTAATTTCAGAAGCACCAATTCTGTGTCTTTTGATGTCATCAGTAGAGCTACGGCAGTAGAGATGTTGAAGTTATGTCAGGATGGTGGGAAAACAATTTCAGCTGCATGTCCACTCATGTTCTTCTGATGTCATGAACTGACACCGCATGCTCTGGTTCAGACCACCGAATATATTATCGGTGCTCTGATTTGGTTTTTGGCCGTTATAGTGTTTTTTGGCAAACCTCAAGCAATTGAGGTTCTATGATATGCTCCCCCCACTGGACTACCCTCAGAATCCTCCCCTTCACTCTGAAATGAGTGCTACCACATCAAACAGTAGCAGTGACCACAGGGGATAGTCTTTCTATTGCAGTTATTAATATCATGATAGTTGTAAATACCAATGTAGTACTAGCTGTTGTGATAGTCATATGCAAGCTAAGTATGTTCATGCTTCAAATTTACTTGATTTGCATTTTGCTACATATCGCATGAACCCAGTCAGAATTGACAGGTGGTGTCATTGTCATGGTTGGGGATAGTTGCATTATTTGGCTGGTCCATGAATGATGCTGAATGTAAATACTGTGAATACTGTAGTATTATGGTGACACACTTAAATCTGCTGATGTAGTTGGCCAACTATTGTTGCTATTGATAATTCATTGTGCTATTTATAATGATGACTACCTGGTAGTTAGGTTTACTATTGCTAGCATTGTATAGCACCATGCATTGACTGTCATGACCCATTGGTAGTTTCATGTACAGATATTGTTACACCTCTATCAAAGAGATGTCAATAGGCAAAATTATGTGTTACAGATCACCAAGTAGGTATAAATTGTCAGTGTCCCTAAATTGGGTGTTTTAATTGTATACTCATCATGGAAACTGTGTCTATAATCTATAAACTCATGTGAATTAATAATAAGAGGAAATGTTTACAGGTCTCTAGTAAATTGAACTAATAGTGTTACCTTACAAAACATAAGAACAGAGTTGCATATATGTGCACAAATTAATTGTGGTTTGTTCTAGATACATATTGGATATTTTTATTTCTACAATACACAATGACAGTAGTTTCCTAATTACCACAAACAACATTTAATAAATTAATATTATTACTGATTGTGATAGTAGTTTGGAGGATCAATCACTGAATTTGATACCTTGGTAATCATACTTGGATCATGATTCAACATTTCTCTTTGCATAGCGCCCCTGAATTTGTGGGGTATTTTAATTTGATTAAATTCAAGTAAACGTTGAAACATTTTTCAGAAATATTCCAATCATATTCTATAATTCTGTCTTGTGTTTTTATTTCTTTATGAAGCAATGTCCATCCTGAGTTACAGCAATATTCCAACCTATATTTTTCATCTTACTATTATTCGGGTTTATAATGTAATATTTATTGTGAAAAGTTTCTGCCATATGCTAATATTCTGACCTGTATTCTTGTAATAAAATTATGACATTTCTGACCAATACTATGTAATTCTAACATATTTGTAATTTTTGTAATTCTGATGCATTTCCAATTAATTTTTTCATAAATGTTTATTGAAATTCCACATTATTTTATTATTTTATTTATCACATCAAAATTATTTTGTTTTAACAATGTTGTATATTACATACGTCTGTACAAGTTTTATATAAACTAAATATAAAATAATATAAATAAATTAAAAAGAAAATTCATTTTGTGTTTGCACAGGTGAGTTTGAACTGCTGGACCGAGCAGCAGCAATTGCAGGAAAAAATAAGATGTGGCGTTCATACATTGGCATGGGTTACTACAACTGTCATGTACCTACAACCATCCAAAGAAACATCTTTGAGAACCCCGGATGGTAAGTGTAAGTGTATGGTGCCCACACCATGAATGACAAACAAAACACAATATACAGGAAAACTCATCTCATCATGGCTGCCCATTATTTGCTTTTTAAAGTAATATTGAACATTTTAAAACTTTTAATTATGTTTTATTGTTTTATATATTTTACTACTTTATATATGTACTTATTTATAAAAACAAGCAAACAAATTTCCCTTCCGGGACAATAAAGTTTTATTGTATTGTGTTATGTGATTACACCTGAGAATGAAGTGTTACTGGTATGCTAATTACTCTAAACTTGTCAACCTGCCCAAGTAGAAGAATGTTGAGAGACTTGACCTGCCACAAAGTGCAATAGCACCAAAATATCTTTATATTGTAATGTTTATTTGTCATACCAGATCAAACAATTATTACCACGTCTTTGCCTCATCTGCTAAACTGATACATTTGAGTTAAATTTATTACCCTGTGTCTTTGTGACTGGAATTTCTGTTGCCTTAAAATGTCCAAAGTCCTCTATATTATATTGGGGAGTAGAAAATAACCTATTGGAAATATATTGGAGGTATTGGAAATTAATACTTGACAGCATCCTAAGGCATAATTTCAACAGTTGTCTTACCCCCACAAGACCTATTGCCTAGCAAAAGGTCTGCCAGCGTACCAGAAAACACATTTCAAGCACACAGAACATTTGCCTCATTCTGCTGAACATTATGTTAAACGTCTGTCCTCCAAACGTTTTTGTTTATTACAAAACCAAAGCAAAGTGTTTAAAGTAACAACCGTATACAGGAATGTTTGACTTCGACATGTCATGCCACAATAGTAATTTAATTCACATGTATAAAACCAGTAACAAAGTTGTTGGTGAAGCCAAAGGATGTCGGAAGTCATGAACATAGTTGTGATCATGGCGTAGTGTGTCCAGTGGATTATATACTGCAAGGTTCTTCCCATTAGCACTGTAGACTGAGAGTCAGCACTGACGTAACATGTGACAATAGCCACTGGATTATGACACACATTCTAAACATTGTCTCTCCCACTGCCTGATATGCTGGTGAGCGGGCGACACTTATCAATCTAGAGCTGACAAAATGGTAATCTTCTGCTGGGTTGGTCAATGTCACCTTTGGAACTGGTGGTATCTGGCACACACCCATAGAGTGTCATATATATTCTGTTTCTGCAATATAAACCACACATGTAGTTTCTGCACCAACACTTGGTGTTGAGTTAAGTTTATTGTCTCAGCTTATGTGTAGATGATCAGATGAATACAAACATTGCGTGAGGGAAATTAATTAACCTCGCTGGGTAGTTTTGTTTCAGTTGTCTGGTGTGTAACTAAAAGGTAATCTGAGGCTTCTTTGAAAAGGTGTGGGAATATAAATAATTGATTGTATGTACATCTGTTCACAAACATGAGTACATATGTTGTTGATTGTATTCATTCTAAATGGTTCACTGATTGAATGATTGAATGAAGAAGTGAACGAACAGCAACAACAACAACAACAACCAACGTAACAACAACCAACCAACAACCAACCAACAACAACAACCAACAACCAACCAACAACCACAACCAACAACACGAACCGAACACAACGAACGAACGAACGAACGAACGAACGAACGAACGAACGAACGAACGAACGAACGAACGAACGAACGAACAACAACAACAACAACGAACAACGAACCAACACGAAGACACGACGAACGAACGAACGAACGAACGAACGAACGAACGAACGAACGAACGAACGAACGAACGAACGAACGAACGAACGAACGAACGAACGAACGAACGAACGAACGAACGAACGAACGAACGAAGAGAAAGGGTATTGACTGCCTGAATGATGGATTGAACTAATAATGAAGAACCAAATGAAATACTGAATGAATGACTAAATTGATCATTGAATGAAAAGATGGCTGACCACTGAGCAAGTCACTGAATGAAGGTTTCCACGAATAACAACTAAAGAATGAATGATGAGTGTGAACTGTTATTTCTGTGATGAGGACAACCCAGTACACACCATACCAACCAGAGGTAGCCCAGGGCAGACTGGAGGGACTCCTCAACTACCAGACGATGGTCAGCGACTTGACCGGTATGGACATTGCTAATGCGTCACTGCTGGATGAGGCGACAGCTGCGGCGGAAGCCATGGCCCTCTGCTTCAGGTACCTCTCACCTCCTCTGTCTCGTTTTCAGCACCTCTCAGGCAAAACTCACAATCGTCATATTCATGTATACCTTGGGGGGAGGTTGTGGTTCTACCCGAGGTAGATAATTGAGATATGTTACCCCTGGCATACTTCCTATATATTGTATACAATTCAATTGAATCAGTTGTAGTAAGTGACTTTGCCAGTCGCGACTGTATCACCTGTGAGAACAATGCAGATATTCAACCCACCCAATTCAAAGACAAATGAGGGTCTTCAAGGAATTCCACCATAATCACAATTCACCCATTCTTATGAGTTACTAAAGTGTATTCAAATAACTAAGTCTACTTCATGTGAATGTTTATAATGGTTACAATTAAAACAGGCATCATATGTTATATATATAACTTATCTTCATAAATGATTTACCTGACGTTATAAAAAATTCATATTTTCTTATTTGCGGATGATATGAAACTTTTTAACCCTATTTATAATGAAGAGAACTGCAACACCCTAAGAAAGATCTCACCTCAGCGGAAAAATGGTCGGAAACACCACTATTGAAATTTCATCCTGATAAATGTTGCAACATGAGAATTGGACGTTCCTCCATAAGAAATGATGGCTACACAATGGGTAAAGATCAGAAAACAATTAATAAAGCAGAAACAGTGAAGGATATTGGAGTCACTTTTGACTCATTTTACTTATCTTAACTTTGAGGCACATATGTCAGACAAAATTAATAAAGCCAATTCTATGATGGGGATAATTCGACGCACTTTTGAAAATCTAGATGACAAGTCTTTTTTTAACGGTTTTTAAGTCTCTTGTTCGACCACATGTCGAGTATGCACACCAGGTATGGAGTCCATATTTAATGAAATACATAATAGCACTTGAAAACTCTTTCATACCGTCGTCTTAGGGGAGACATGATAGAAATTTACCAAATATTAACTGGGAAATATGATTCTACTGTTACATCAAATTTTTTTACATTAAGAGAAAATGATTCAATAACGAGAGGGAACAACCTAAAAATATTTAAAGAAAGATGCCGATTAAACACCCGAAAAAATTCATTTATAAACTGATCTACTGATGTATGTGGTTGATGCTCCATCAGTCCAATCATTTGAAGTAAAAATTGATAAACTATGGAAAATCATCCTATAAAAAATGATTTTACTGCACCACCTCTACTATGGACTGTGTCACCTTTAGACGCATGCGCACAGTCTCAAAACAATGCTCAAGACAGAGCTGGCACAAGAGGCAGGAATGCCTAATACAGGCCAGAAAAGGACCTGTAAGAACCTGTAAGAATAACCCATCCAATAATATTAGCTATGCTTATATTCCAAATTCCGAAAGAAAAAAAAGGTCAGAGGGTATTGAGACCCATGTAACCAGCAGCACTCCAAAGTATGTGAGGGCATTTATAATCATTAGCAGGAAGTTTGGGGATTTAGTTGTACTTCACCCCACTTGTTGTTTGTTGTGTGGGAACCTGTACTTCAAAGGTATTTGTAGAAGTGTGCCCCTGCAATAGATATGTAACAAGTAAACTGTCATCTTGTCTTCTTTCCAGTGTTGACTTTATACTCTGAGGCTGTGAAGGTTATATTAAAGAGAGAGTACATGATTACTGTTAACTACACCTCTTATATAAAATCAACATATTCTGCTCCAACATTTAAGTGTATGCTGTTTATATACACTGTATATTGGCTTTATACTCAGCAACAAGCACTCAATGTAGTTCTGTTGTATGAATAAATTTATTTTATCAACTTGATGAATGTCAGCAGTAAATCACACTGTATTACCTTTTGATATTTGACCTGTGAACAATATTTGACCTGTGAACGATATTTGACCTGTGAACAATATTT
This sequence comes from Ridgeia piscesae, assembly GCA_025642075.2. Lineage (NCBI taxonomy): Eukaryota > Metazoa > Annelida > Polychaeta > Sabellida > Siboglinidae > Ridgeia > Ridgeia piscesae. The sequence goes on along the minus strand of JAODUO010001177.1, from coordinate 113,639 downwards.
GACCTGTGAACAATATTTGACCTGTGAACGATATTTGACCTGTGAACATGCACTTAATGATAATGATATATTGTTATTATAAACACATGTGTGGTGCACTAACTAATTCAGTTACAGTGTCACGTGAATTGTCTGATTCAGTTACTAGTGTCTAGAACCAGAAGAATTTATTAAAAAGTACATTCAAAAATTAAACACAAGTACAGAATGGAATTCTCTGCCCCCAAACGCTGTCTCAAGTAAATCACTAAACTCATTTCAAAATAATTTAATCCAACATTTTAACAATTAAGTCAGACGACCCACAATTCGCACTGGCGTGATGTGTCCCCAGGACATTTTGCCAGTTACAGATACAATATAATAGTAAGTTACAATGTTCTTTAATAGTGAACTTCAGGACCCATCTCATGTCTAGAAATACAGCTAATGAAAGCATAGTATACCAGCAGCCACTGTCACATTACAGTGAAGCACCGTGGCACAGTGGTTAGAACGTCTGATTCTCAGTGGATAGACTTTGCATTTGAGTCCTTTTGTTGCTGTTTCAAACCTTGGGCAAGTTTATTCACTTCACATTGGTCGAGTGCGCTGAGATGTCTGAGTGGGGTGCTAATTGCAGTCAGGGGTGGATCACTGTGCATGGATCTTGACTACGTCTTTGTGTAGTAGTTACAACTCATGCGACGTCATCAGTGCCAGACGTATCGGCCTCGCCTTTCCCTGGAATAGTTGATGCTGTGGAGAGAATGAGGCTGAAATTATGTCTCCCTCATTATAAACCAATTAACGCGCAAGTCATGACATCACTTAATATATTGTGCCCGAATCGGCCTTATCAGCCACAATAGGACAGATCGCCTACATGCGATAGACCAGTGATGTCATGGTCATCATCCCCCGATGGATGGATGAACAAGAATAGTTACAACATGGTAAAACTATGTTCTTATATACCACATTATGCAGTCCTGAATGCCCCAGAGACGTCCATTGCTCCATTGGACAAGTGTGCCAGTTAACAAAAAGATTAAATTATCCTATTTATGAACCAAATAGTGCACTGTATAAGAACTTTATTTTTCATTATTGACTAATTTTCATATCGTTGGCTATGACATGCTATTTCTTTCCACACTGTTGTTTTTATTTTTGAAATTGTCATCGGTTTTGCTTGCAGACACAATAAAAGGAGAAAGTTCTACATTGATGAACATTGTCATCCCCAGAACATTGCGGTGACACAGACCAGAGCCAGGTAGGCAGATGAGGCTCTCTCTGGTAATCCTCAGGGGTGTATGTGTCTGGATACTATAGTAGCATAGTTGTTGTAGTTCTCCTATTTTACCTGAGGATGGCCTCAATTCTGGTCCTCAATTTCTGTTTTCCCCTTTTCCGTTCTTGCACTGCTGTCTCCATCCTCTCTACCTTAACTACAAGATGTGACAGCATACTGTAAATAGCCAATCTTGTGTGTTATGTTATATCATTGCATGTGGATGACACCCATATGTTTAGAGTGACACCCACACTTGGGTGTGGCAGTCAGTTAATTAGTAGGAGTTGGTAATAAAGATTGTATCCTTATAGGTTGGACTTGGACAGTGTCTTCCCCTTATAGCTACTTCCCATTATAGCTACTTCCTGTTATAGCTACTTGTTATTCCCGTTATAGCTACTAATTAAGTTTATAGCTACTTTTATATTTCTCCATTTTACAATGTAATAAGATAAGGGAGCATTAACTATTTCATCTCCATCCAGTTGATGTCCATGAGGGGTGGACGGCTTTGATATAAGTGTGTCCCACTGAGGAATTTCAACAAAGTCAAGTGATAATTTTTAACGAGAACTTTGTGGAGACATGGCTATGATTAACACATGATGATTAAAAAACATACTCATGAATATGTATATGTATATATATATGTATATGTATATGTATATGTATATGTATATGTATATTATATTATATGTATATTATATATATATATATATATATATATATATATATTTATATATACATACTAATTTATTTTATTTTAACAGTAAACATTTGAACCAGTTCAAGCACTACTGTGTCAAATTTAAGCGAAACAATGGCTTGGATGCTGACTGAGATTGACCTAAAAATTAGTGGGATGCGTAGCTCATCATCATAAACCGACACACCAAATTTCATAAAAATCGAAGACCGTTTTTTATTGATTTGACATGGAATGCCCCTACACAGAAACTGACAAATGAACAAATAACCATGTTGAGGGATGGAATTCCAAGTTTGCAGAAGTGGTGAGGAAACATAAATTTTTGATAAATGCAATTCTGTACTCGGTACAATTAATGTACCTCGGTAGTTGTCTTTTGACAAAAAATGTTTTGCACAAGTGTTTTATGGTATATTTTCCATTTCAAATAGCTGTCAGTTACATTTATATATCATTCATATAACTTTTAAAATGTGTTCTTCAATAATACATTTCATGTAGGAATCTTACAGTAATATGAAATAGTTAATGCTCCCTCTTGCTGTCCCCTCCTGAATTGTGTAATTAAATAAGTAGCTATAACGGGACTAGTTTGCCTGTCAAACTTAACGAGTAGCTATAACGGGAAAAAATGTAGCTATAACTGGAAGTAGCTATAACGGAAAGTAGCTATAACGGGAAGTACCGGTAGCTATAATGGGAAGTAGCCGTAGCTATAACAGGAAGTAGCTATAATGGGAAGTAGCTATAGCGGGAAGTAGCTATAGCGGGAAGTAGCTATAACGGGAAGTAGCTATAATGGGAAGTACCTATAGCGGGAAGTAGCTATAACGGGAAGTAGCTATAACGGAAGTAGCTATAACGGGAAGTAGCTATAACGGGAAGTAGCTATAACGGGAAGTAGCTATAACAGACCTAGAACCTCTGGACAGAGCCCAGGTTATAAAACCGTACTCGGTGCTCATGCTCAACTCCGTGCTTAGACTCAGATCTCTTGCTCAGCAGAATGCATGCTTACAATGGTTATAAAATGTCTTGAGTACCTACTCAACTGAGTATGCTGCTTTGAGGATATGCTTAACAGCGTGCTAAAGAGGGAGTTCGTTTGGTGCAATGATACTATTTTATTCAAATACGGAAGCAGCTAACTGGAACTCTGTTTGACGAAGATAACAAACCTGCAACTGTTTATAAACAATATCACCTTCCAACAAAAAAATGATGATTGACGAAGACCTTCACAGTTGTACATGACATGTGTTTATTTTTTGCTGAAAAACGAAGGGAACATTGACATAATAACTTTGCATGGTCACGGAACTTATGAACAATGGAACAGAAATTACACAAATCAAAAGATGAAATAGTACATAAAACAGTAATAGCTTACATTTGTACTCCTGTAGTCTTGTACGCATAGTAGTGTAGACTGTATACTAGTGTAGTAGTGACTATGGAAGACTAGTGTAGACTGTATACTAGTGTAGTAGTGACTATGGAAGACTAGTGTAGACTGTAGTGTAGCAAGCATGACCTAAGGCCAGGCGGGCGCAACGGCAACACAAAGTATGGCAACGGCAGTGGTGTCGTTGTTACTTACGCTGGTGTTTATAATAAATAAATATCTTAGCATCCATGTTTGTGTTACAGCTTACATTGTCTGCAATAAATCAACCATAATTTTCCAATGCTAAAATAGCGCAAACGTTATTTAGACAACTGAAATATAAATATGTTACACTGTAGTAAGTTTCAAATGTTGACAAAGTACTTGTAAGGGAGCGGGCATTATTTATTGGTTTTATATATATATATATATATATATATATATATATATATATATATATATATATATATATTATATATATATATTAGTATATATATATATATATATATATATATATATATATATATATATATATATATATATATATATATATATATATATATATATATATATATATACTATACCTATTCTTAAGTAACACATAAAATGAATCTATACATAGCATCTATTTGCTGTGTATAGATTCCATAAGAAACACAACCTATAGCTGTGTTGAAAGGAAATGCAAGAAGTTAAACACTTATTATTTGTATTTTCTAATAGGTTTCTAAACTAATTTCTTGTATTACATAAACACAATGTTGACTAGAAAATTACACACACACTTTGCTATGCATTTTGATACATTAATACATCATCCTATACTTTATATTAGAAGTAATAAACAGATGATCATTGTTATTACTACCAAGGTTACTACAAACTTTCATATTTTTATATAAGAATTCTTGTTAAATGTTTTTTACACTGATAAACCATACTGCAGGCCTGGCTGTACCTGAATCCACAACTTTATTAGTGCCGTTAAATTAATATGGGTATAAAATTAATATCAATATTTGATCTTGGTAATGGCTATCATCCGTACGAGGTGGTGACGTGTGACCAGAAGCGTATATAGGATTTTGCAAGGGGTAAACCAAAAGGGGCCTCACTTAGTGCCCCATTAGGTTATCAGCGCTATAATGCCATGGTGAAACAGGTGTACTTAGAAATACGTTTTCATAGTCAGTTGGTCCCCACATTCGTAACCAGGTGTGACATTTTGTGACTTCTGTCCTTAGGGCACTTGCCATTGAGACAGTGGTATGCCCGCGGGCACAGATGGACTTCAGTAACCGTGACTTCTGTGGTGCCATGCTGCAGTACCCAGACACCACTGGCAATGTGTATGACTACAGCACCCTGGTGGACAGTGCACACACCAATGGGGTTAGTTCTTTTCTTTCACCAGGGCAGGCCACTAGATAATAGGACAGGACCAACAAAATTACTTAATTTCTATATTTATGATTGCCTAGTAAAGTGTATTTCTAATGAGTCAGCTGATGCCATTTAAGAATTTGTGACTGCCTGAAAAATTGATGCATTTTCAGTTGTGTTTTGAAGTAAGAGAAGGTTTTGAAAATAAAATGACCCTACCTGTTGGTAAGGTTAATAAAATAGAAATTTTTGAAAATATTTATTTCGTCCCTTGCATAATAAAATATATTGTTATAAATGCTGTTGCATGCTTTTCATAAAACTGTTTAAATAAAAAATAAGCCATTGAATACATACAGTCAAACCTCACTTTGAAACCTGATATATATTTTTCATCACAGAAATTATTTGAGACTATCCTAGGTTAACCTTAAATGTGAGGGACTATCCTAAGGTGACCTTCATTTTGAGAATCCTAGGGTGACCTTAATTTTGTGGGACTCTCCTCTGGTGACCTTAATTATGAGGTGGTTGCATTAGTGAGGTGACCGTAAAAGTGTAAAGCGAGATTCAGCTGTATTATACATACGTAGATTTCCTATTATTTGTGTCTTCTTTGTGATGTGTTCAGGCAGCCCGACCTGTTGTTTCAGACCCTTATAGTGTGCGCCACTGACCTCCTGGCCCTGACCATATTGAAGAGCCCCGGAGAGTTTGGGGCAGACGTGGTGCTAGGCAACAGCCAGCGCATGGGCGTGCCGATGGGCTATGGTGGGCCTCACTCCGGGTTCTTTGCCATCAAGGACAAGTTCAAGCGAATCATGCCAGGGCGAGTGGTAGGCGTCTCAAGGTAAATCGAAAGACGCACAGAATGGATTGAATATCTAAACGTATCTAAACTGGCTTTGTTTCAATTCCATTTTATTTATTTATCTATAGGGATGTGGAATCCATAGTTATATCTCTTTTAAATGTAATCGCATTAGTTAACAAATGTCATTTGTCTGTGTCTCATCACTACACCAGACTTATGTTGCTGCTTGCATAGCAACTTATACTGGGGTCAGACCACTATGTATCAGTTTATCTACAAGTGGTGGATATATCATTTACATGACTGACACATTATAGTTATGTTAACTACATATGTCAGTCTATCAAGTATCAACCCAGATAAAGTAACATTAAATTCATACAAATAGTACAATTTCCAGACCTCACCTAGTGGCATCGATCATAACTTGATACCAGGATATGCCTTAAGGTTTTAGCCATCACAATGTGTTGTATAAATGACATGTTTTGCAGAGATGCGCATGGAAAGGAGTGTTACCGTCTGGCACTTCAGACAAGAGAACAACACATCCGCCGTGACAAAGCTACAAGCAACATTTGCACAGCCCAGGTGGGCCTGACTGTTGTTTTCAAACAGAATGGGGATGATTAGTCTTTGGTAAAATGTGTCCCCCACTGCAGTGTAACCTAGTTGTCACCCACCCCAGGAGCGACAAAAACACCAGCAACTAATATCACCGTACGATATTTTGACTGTAAACTTCATAGATCCATGGATCATTTGAATTTCTACTGTTGCCAATTATGGCATTGCAGTTTGGTGTACAATACATTTTCATCCCCTTGCTCCCTAAGCGGGGTAGGGTCCACATCACCCGGTAGCTTCTACTTTCCTAATCAGTTATTTCCACTCTCCTCTCCCTCTCCCTCTCCCTCTCCCTCCTCTCCCTCTCCCTTCCTCTCCCTCCTCTCCTCTCCTCCTCCCTCTCCTTCCCTCTCCCTCTCCTCTCCCTCTCTCCTCTCCCTCTCCTCTCCTCTCCCCTCTCCTCTCCTCTCCCTTCCCTCCCTCCTCCCTCTCCCTCCCTCTCCTCTCCCTCTCCCTCTCCCTCTCCATATGTTTACTTACCTGTTAAAGTAACTTTACACTGTGTTGATTCAGGCACTGCTAGCCAACATGGTTGCCATGTTTGGCATTTATCATGGTCCGAAGGGATTGCAGCGTATTGGTCAGCGTGTCCACCACACTGCCCGCATCCTTGCTGAAGGTCAGTTGGGTTCGCAACCAACTCAGTCCCACAGTCACACAGTGTGTCCAAAATATACACATGTCAAATCAATTTTATTTTATTCTGTAACTACAGAGAATTGTAGCAGGTAATGCAAGTGCTGAAGGATTGTTAACATATTTTGTGTGCATTTAATTAAGAGTTTGACAGAATGAATAAATATTATAAAAATGCCTTGTATGACCAAATATATGGAAGCAATTAAATAACACAAACAAAGTGGTAGCTGTTAATTTCACAAGGTAAGATATTGTTTTTATTTCTGATTGAACAGTCTATATGGAACTATTAATTGTTGTCAAAGACGAGGAATTCATCATAATTTATAAGCACATTTATTTTAGAAACTGCTTGACATTCTGTGAATAATAATCCTTTTTTACTATACAGAACTATACTTAGTTCACTGAACTATAGCCATGTAAGCCTCAATGTACTGTGCTTAGTTCAATGAACTGTTGTCATGTATCTATCCCAATAACATACTTAGTTTATTGATATGTTGCACTGGACATGTTCTTGTGCTGTACTTAGTTCACTGAACTGTACTGTTATTGCACTTAGTTCACAGCATGGTTACCCAGCAGGCTTACCTATACTGTACTTAGTGTACCTTAACTGAGGCACTGCATGTTTTCTTGTACTGTACTACACTGTTCTATACTGTACCCCACCCTTCTGTTCTGTACTGTACTTAGTTCAGTGAACTGTTGTCGGCAGGTATCCAGAGTGGGGGTCACACTGTCACCAATGAGGCGTTCTTTGACACGATCCATGTGAAGCCAAAAGCAGGCGCTGAGGCAGTGAAGGAACGTGCCTCACAGAAAGAAATCAACCTGAGATATCACACAGACGGAAGTGTATGTATTGTGTACACAGTCTTGTCATTCATCTAATACTTGTGCACAGAGCACATCATTCAACGATTGTTATGTGTAAGAAAACCAGTTTTGCAACATAGTTTTATGTAATAATTAGTTTAGTCAATCAGCGATAGCGTTATAGTATTTATTGTTGTGGCAGCTATGATTTTATTCCTTCTATCAGTACGTGTAACTCTGATAGTTGTGCATCATTCTATTAACACTGTATCATCTGTCAACGGTGTATCCTTCTGTCAGTCATACATCTATCGTTCTGTCAAGTCTGTATCAATTTGTCAACCCAGTATCATTCTGACTGTCACTTGAGTGTGATTTTGTCAAGGTATGTTTCCATCAGTTCAATGTCACAGTCCACACAGCGTCACTATGTCAATAATGTTATTGTATTGACACAATGTCAATGTGTCAACACTGTGTCACACAGTTGGCATAGAGAGAGAGAGGGAGAGGGAGAGACGGAGAGACGGAGATACAGAGGGAGAGGGAGTTAGAGAGAGAGGGAGAGAGAGGAGAGAGAGAGAGAGAGAGAGAGAGAGAAGAGAGAGGGGAGGGAGAGAGGGAGAGAGAGAGAGAGAGAGAGAGAGAGGAGAGAGAGGGAGAGAGAGGGAGAGACAGAGAGAGAGGGAGAGGGAGAGGGAGAGGGAGAGGGAGAGGGAGAGGAGAGGGAGAGGGAGAGGGAGAGGCATGCAGGCTTGCAGGCAGGCAGGCAGGCAGGCAGGCAAACAGACCTGATGGCAGACGTGTTGCAGGTGTCAGTGGCGATGGATGAGACTGTGGAAGAGGCTGACCTTGTTGACCTCCTCTGGCTGTTTGACTGCAGCACCCCGCCTGTGAGTCACAAAAAGGGATTACTATTGAAGCTGTCTCAACAAACGAAGAATTATTTTAAACCAAGATTAAATTTGACTTCTTCAGGAAAGTTTACCAGTTCTCAACCAAGACAAGACAAGACAAGACCCACGTTGCTATGGCAATTGTTAAAAATCACATAAATTATATGTCGTGTGGATAAGTTAACAATTACCATCTACACGGTTTGCAACATTTCGTGTGCTTTTTGCGACGTGTAATTGTTTTGAGAGTTTAGAAACAATTGACTTATAGTTTTTTAAATGTTCAAATTGTGAAGTCAAATTCTTCTGGATCTGCGTGTATCATCACTAATTCAGCCTCAGAGATGTAGAAATAAAAACATTTGTTTAAATGCATCAGAAGTCTGAGGATTTCTACAGTATTTGTTATTACCATTTTTATGTTGCTAGATTGTCAGTGTACTATTTCAAAATAATATTTTATTTACCAAAGCAAATTTTGGATTGCTGATTCTTTACATAATTGTGGATTTTTGCTCATACATTTGCATGAATTTCATCACTTCTAGGCACAACTTGCCGAGGCCATGGAGAAGTCGTCAAAATATGACATACTCACATCCCAGTTTAATCGTACGACCGACTACCTCAATCATAATATATTTACTAGGTGAGAAACATGAACCGATGGACTGCTGTGTGAACTTTGATGATAATATATTACATACCATGTTAAAGTTTGATAAAGTATTAAAAAGTATGGTTATCCATTAATTTGCACTACAAGTTAGAATCATAAAATAAAACCTTAAGGGTTTTTACCAGTTCAGTTTTCATGCCAGACATCAAATGATTGTAAATTAATTGTTCAGAGCATAAATGTAACTTGTATAAAATAATCAACAAACATCAGACATGAATATTTCATAAAACCATCCTCTACATGTGATTATGTACCGCCATATGGTGGACATAGGGTGGACATTGTCTCGTTATGACAATGACCTTTGACCTGTGTGTGGGTGTGTTTGTAGTTTGCACTGTGAGACTGACTTTGTGCGTTACATGAAGACGCTGGAGAACAAAGACATTTCTCTCGTCCACTCGATGTGTCCCCTCGGCTCATGCACAATGAAACTCAACAGCACAACCGAAATGATGGTTAGTCTTGTTGACATACTTACTTATCCCTAACCCTGGCCTTGCATGGTGTAAAAGACACTAATTTCTGGTTCAGTATGCAGGCTCTCATGAAATATCCTGTTTTAATTAACTTTAATATAATAAAAATTACTTGTCTTGTCCAGATCTATATTAACACACACACACACACACACACACACACACACACACACACACACACACACACACACACACACACACACACACACACACACACACACACACACACACACACACACACACACACACAACACTCACATCACACTACACTCACTCACTCACTCACTCACTCACTCACTCACTCACTCACTCACTCACTCACTCACTCACTCACTCACTCACACACACACACACACACACACACACACACACACACACACACACACACACACACACAATGAAGTTTCATAATGTTAACCACAGTAACCAGATAACGCATGAAAATTCTGACTGTGTTTTTTGTAGAATGTTGCATAGAAATTTGAATTCATATATGTAATTGTTTTTATTCTAGCAATTAATAATGTTGTGCAATGAAGCAGAAAAGGCTTCATTACAAAAATGATTATATTTTAATATGGTCTTATTAATTTTTTTTATAAATAAATGTAATTTTTTCAAAACAGCTTACTTTTAATATTATCGTATGTTTAAACAATTATAAATACATATTAAAAATTCATTCAGAATACTGTATTCATCAGTTGTGGAGGGAACCTATGTAGAGTCATACGTTTGGCTCATTTGTCTTTGTTGATGTCTTCCTGTGTGTTTGTAGCCGTGTTCCTGTGTGTTTGTAGCCGTGTTCCTGTGTGTTTGTAACGGTCTTCCTGTGTGTTTGTATTTGTAGCGGTCTTCCTGTGTGTTTGTAGCGGTCTTCCTGTGTGTTTATAGCCGTGTTCCTGTGTGTTTGTAGCCGTATTCCTGTGTGTTTGTAGCCGTGTTCCTGTGTGTTTGTAGCCGTGTTCCTGTGTGTTTGTAGCTGTGTTATTGTGTGTTTGTAGGCGTGTTTCTGTGTGTTTGTAGCCGTGTTCCTGTGTGTTTGTAGCCATGTTCTTGTGTGTTTGAAGCCGTGTTCTTGTGTGTTTGTAGCCGTGTTTCTGTGTGTTTGTAGCCGTGTTCCTGTGTGTTTGTAGCCGTGTTCTTGTGTGTTTGTAGGCGTGTTTCTGTGTGTTTGTAGCCGTGTTCCTGTGTGTTTGTAGCCATGTTCCTGTGTGTTTATAGCCATGTTCCTGTGTGTTTGTAGCCGTGTTTCTGTGTGTTTGTAGCAGTGTTCCTGTGTGTTTGTAGCCGTGTTCCTGTGTGTTTGTAGCCGTGTTCCTGTGTGTTTGTAGCAGTGTTCCTGTGTGTTTATAGCCGTGTTCCTGTGTGTTTGTAGCTGTGTTCCTGTATGTTTGTAGCCATGTTCCTGTGTGTTTGTAG
>JAODUO010001177.1:35000-97500 GCA_025642075.2 Ridgeia piscesae | reverse complement strand
GTCTGTTCTGTGCCTGTAAGTTGTAATTATTAGGTTAACTTAATGGGTTTGTTTACTGTGGTTTTTATTGTGGAACAAGGCCATAGTACCACCCAAATACAGGACATTGTGGTCAGCAGTGCATCTTTCTGTATGTTTTGTTTACATTCTGATTGATTTCTGTGTATATATTATGCAGGCGCAACTTTCAAATCACAAACTTTGAGGCAGTTAAACAGGCAGTATGTTGTCAACATATTGGCTCTGGCGTAAAGACCATTATAAGTAAAACTGAGGAACAGACAAACTGAGTTTAAGGCACATGTTTGGACTTGTTTGAACTGATCCAAATGGCTGTGTAACCTGTGATCTGTCTCAAGGTTACTGTGCGCATGAGTTCATCTTGGACTGTCGAGACTTCAAGAAGACATCACATATTGAAGTCGCTGACATTGCAAAACGACTTCAGGATTTTGGTGAGTTTAGTATTAAGAAATGTGTTCGTAAGTCAGAAAATGTATGTTCGTGTGACCTGCAGCCAAAGATCAAATCTCTCTGGGAAGCTTTTTACATGCTATAAATGATGCATAAAACAGTTCTCATCAAGATGAATACTTGTTACTGTAGATGTTGTCAGGATGTAATGTTACTGGTATCAGGATGCATGTCTCATTACTTTTGTTATCAGGGTGTGACAACCTGTTACTGACAGTAAGATGTAACAACCTGGTTACTGTTAGAATGAAATGGTTATGTCATTGTCAGGATGTAACAGTATATTTACAAGCATTGTCAGAATGTGAGTCTTTACAGTCATTGTCAGGATGTAAGTATTTTACTGTTATCAGAATGTAACAGTCTTGTTAGTGTCATCAGGATGTAGCAGTCTTGTTAATGTCTTCAGCATGTAAGTCTTGTTGGTGTCATTACAATGTAGCAGTCTTGTTATTGTCGGCAGAATGTAACAGTCTTGTTAGTGTCATCATGATGTAACAATCGTGTTAGTGTCATCAAGATGAAAGTCTTCTTAGTGTCATCAGGATGTAACAGTATTGTTACTGTCGTCAGGATGTAACAGTATTGTACGTGTCATCAAGATGAAACAGTCTTGTTAGTGTCATCAGGATGTAGCAGTATTGTTACTGTTGTCAGGATGAAAGTCTTGTTAGTGTCATCAGGATGTAACAGTATTTTAGTGTTGTTAGGACGTAACAGTCTTGTTAGTGTCATCAAGATGAAACAGTCTTGATAGTGTCATCAGGATGTAAGTCTTGTTAGTGTCATCAGGGTGTAACAGTATTGTTAGTATTGTCAGGACATAACAGTCTTGTTAGTGTCATCAAGATGAAACAGTCTTGTTAGTGTCATCAGGATGTAAGTCTTGATAGTGTCATCAGGGTGTAACAGTATTGTTAGTATTGTCAGGACATAACAGTCTTGTTAGTGTCATCAAGATGAAACAGTCTTGTTAGTGTCATCAAGATGAAACAGTCTTGTTAGTGTCATCCGGATGTAAGTCTTGTTAGTGTCATCAGGGTGTAAGTCTTGTTAGTGTCATTAGGGTGTAACAGTATTGTTAGTATTGTCAGGACATAAGTATTGTGTCATCAAGATGAATCCGTCTTATTAGTGTCATCAAGTTGAAACAGTCTTGTTAGTGTCATCAGGGTGTAACACTTTTATTAGTGTCGTCAGGGTGCAACAGTTTTGTTAACGTCATCAGGGTTTAACAGTTTTGTTAGTGTCATCATGATGTAACAGTCTTGTGTCACCAGGATGCAATATACTTGTTAGTGTCATCAGGGTGTAACAATCTTGTTAATATCATCAGGGTGTAATAGTCTTGTTTGTGTTATCAGAATGTAGCAGTCTTGTCAGTGTCATCACGATGTGAGCATTCTTTTTGTTATCAGGCTTCCACGCTCCCACGATGTCGTTCCCCGTCACTGGGTGTCTCATGATTGAACCAACCGAATGCGAGCACAAACATGAACTGGACCGTTACTGCGATGCACTCATTCGTACGTACTAAGTTCATGTGCAACTGCTGCCTTCGTAACCAGCACAGATACCAGTGTATGTTTGCAGGAACTTTCAAGATAGTTTCATTCACAAATGTATTAAAGGCCTATTAAATTTACCAAGCTAACTTTATTTTTAAATCTACCACTTTATGGAAAACACCAGTATTTACTGACTGTGATCTCATTGGTATTGGTTCCAACGTCATGTCAATGTTCAAGTTTTGTCATTACATTTGTAGATATTCGAAAGGAAATAGCAATGGTTGAAGAACAGAAGCTGGATGTAGCAATAAACCCACTTAAGGTGCGTCTACAATATATGTTAAAAATGTGCAAAGGTAAAATGGTACAGGGCACAAAATAATACTAATAAAGATCGACTATAAGAAAGTCAGCCTACTCATTCAGAATATTGTAAATTCAGTCAGAACAGATTACCTACTCATTGTGAAAATATTTGCTGTGTTGATGTATAAAATATTGACACAGGTTTAGGGACACGACAATAAAAATCAAGTACAGATCTTATAAATTATACATTTCTACATCTGCAGTGTCAGTGTAATATACTCAATGGATCCTACCTGTATTTTAATGGATCAGGCACAGAAATAATGTTACAGACTAGTGTCCCAGGCTGTTGGCATCGATCACAACAGATTTTTACTCTGCACATTCTCTCCCCAGATGGCCCCACATACAATGGCAGACGTCACGACTAGTTCTTGGAATAGACCTTATCCCAGGGAGATGGGAGCTTTCCCTGCTGTAAGTAGATATTTGACAAGTCTGTATCTTGCATTTAACCAAACCTGGTTATGACTGCACAAAACGTCATCCTCAAATAATTGTTATGTAGACAGCTGTACATGGAAACATTTTGGGAGCTTGAGTAATAAATAACTGATTATTTTCAAGTTCTTCCTAAGCCATAGTTTGTTTTGCTTCACTGCAACTATACACATGAACTGAGCACATGTATTTTAATTAATTAAACCATTAATATAATTATACTAGTTCTTTTATTTTTAACCCAATTTATTCATAATTCCTGTCTAATTTTTTATTTAATGTTGTATTGTTAAAAGAAATGCACTATATAAATTCATCATTCAACAAAACATTTTCGTTAATCATTACGTCTATCATTGCCAGCCTTTCGTGAAACCAGAGACAAAGTTCTGGCCGACTGTGAATCGGATCGATGACATATATGGAGACCAACATCTGCAATGTAGACGTGTTTCATCCAATACATATGAATCGCCATTCTTGAAAAAGGAGAAATGAATTAGTGGAAGAGTGTCACAGAGCATAATATAGAGAATTTGCAGGCAGAAAGAACATGTAGAGAAAAACAAAGTATATATATATATATATATATGTATATATATATATGTATATATATATATATATGTATATATATGTATATATATATATGTATATATATATATATATATATATATATATGTATAGAGGAGAGAAACAGAGTATATAAGGTGAATATATAGGCAGCATGGGACTGGCAATATCTTTAAAATATGTAAAAATCTAAAATATATTTTGTCTTATGCAAAACAATGTATTTACAAAGGGTTTATCTTGAACGTTGGCAAAATCGCATGTGGGAAGTTCAGTAATGTACATACTGCTAATCAATAACGAGCAATTTAACATGATTTGACTGAAATGACATCACTATATAGATTTTACAATGTACATGGTTCTAATATCCACAGTATTGTACCATTGTTTCGTTCATTCAGTGGGATTAGTGGTACAATGTTTTGGCAAAACATTTACAACCCCTACCAGTACGTATTTTACATGACAATACCTCCCCTACCACTATGTATTTTACATGACCACACCTCCCCTACCACTATGTATTTTACATGACCACACCTCCCCTACCACTATGTATTTTACATGACCACACCTCCCCTACCACTATGTATTTTACATGACCACACACGACTCCCCTACCACTATGTATTTTACATGACCACACCTCCCCTACCACTATGTATTTTACATGACCACACCTCCCCTACCACTATGTATTTTACATGACCACACCTCCCCTACCACTATGTATTTTACATGACCACACCTCCCCTACCACTATGTATTGTACATGACCACACCTCCCCTACCACTATGTATTTTACATGACCACACCTCCCCTACCACTATGTATTTTACATGACCGCACCTCCCCTACCACTATGTATTTTACATGACCACACCTCCCCTACCACTATGTATTTTACATGACCACACCTCCCCTACCACTATGTATTTTACATGACCACACCTCCCCTACCACTATGTGTTGTACATGACCACACCTCCCCTACCACTATGTATTGTACATGACCACACCTCCCCTACCACTATGTGTTGTACATGACCACACCTCCCCTACCACTATGTATTGTACATGACCACACCTCCCCTACCACTATGTGTTGTACATGACCACACCTCCCCTACCACTATGTATTTTACATGACCACACCTCCCCTACCACTATGTATTTTACATGACCACACCTCCCCTACCACTATGTGTTGTACATGACCACACCTCCCCTACCACTATGTATTGTACATGACCACACCTCCCCTACCACTATGTGTTGTACATGACCACACCTCCCCTACCACTATGTATCTTACATAGCCACACCTCCCCTACCACTATGTATTTTACATGACCACACCTCCCCTACCACTATGTGTTGTACATGACCACACCTCCCCTACCAGTATGTATTTTACAAACTGAAGTAAACAAGACAACAGCGTGCCATGTCATGGTTTTGCTCATTGTGTTATGCTTGGTACTGTGTTTTGGCAGTGTTGGAGGAATGTGTTGTCTGCAGCACGAGGGTGTCACATACCAGGTGGTTGTGGGTGCAGTTTGCTCAGGGATAGGTAGCATTGCAGTAGGACACTATATTATGGCATGTAAACAAGCACAGAACTGCGAGATTTTAGGTAGGCACTTGACGTTACATATGTAAACATAACTATGTGTCATTGATCTTATTGCTGCTAATTATAATCATGATGCCGAATCTTTAAAAACTGTGAACTGCACATATTGCATATAATGTTACAAATGAACTATGAAACAATAAAGGATATTTTCAAGCAATATATGAGTGTTTTTGCAGTCTTCCTGTGGACAACAACAGTAAGAATGTTTGTTGTATATAGATCGTAGTTTTATTCGTCTTCTTCTTGGTATTAGGTAAAATTTTCTAAGTTGACGGACATAGAAAACAGCAGATCGCGTGCTGCCACACAGTGGCCATCTGTCAAAACCACTGCTAAACAATGTAGACACATTCCCGTAATCGATAAAACACAGCACATTTGACTCTGGCAAACACCCAGCAAGCACCTACATTGGTGTTCCCATGTATAAATAGTTCATCACATTCTGGCTATATTATTTTGAAAACCAGCATTGCCTAAAACTTATATTTGTACATCGTGTAAGATTCTGCCAGCGTATTTATTACATGTAGTTTGTTATAACAGCAGCTTGGTGTGTTGCACGCACATCAAAATTACAGCCAACGACTCACCACGTCTACATGAAATGCTCATAGCAGATAGTCAACACACACGGATACACATAACCACAGGTAGATGTGAGACACCTTGTGCAGTGGCCGCACATCGTCGCTCTCCAAAACAAGGCATTTTCCAAGTATACTCAAGTTACTTTCTTCTCGCACACGCGTCACATGGTAGACCTGGGATGTCATACGATCTTGGAGACAGGGTAGAGAGGCTGGTGCTCGCGGAACGACTTGATGTTTGCGACAACATACCTCTTCACTGGTACCTTCTTCATCACATCAACTGGCATGTATTCAAGCTGTGGCCGCTGGTAGCGCCACGGTGACGGCGATCGCGACCCATGCTTCTCTTTGTCCTCCTTCTGGTGCCCAACCACCTAAACGGCAGTGACAGGGGTACAGTGAATTACAATAGGAAAACTGTCATCCTGATAAGACTCGTCCCACACCCAGATACGTTGATATTAAACGCAATATGTAAACTCGTGTCATGCCAGACTATTTAGCATCACTAGCGCAGACATCTAAATTTAACAAAATTGCCACCCAGAGAATTAACCTTTGGCAGGTGGACAAGGAAGCTCCTTGGCTTATCGAGAGGTCATCCCATTTATCTACATGTACCCTCACTTCTGACTTCTGAGGTATGTGTCAATTTTATGTTAAACATTAACACTACTTGCACACAATCAACAGACAATCTCTTCCATTCATTTACAGTCCTTTGTGAAAATGAGAACTTTCTTATATCTGTCTACACTGCTCCTAGTCGCTGTCCACCACAGTTGTACACAATGAAACAGGCAGTTGCCTACCCACCTGCACAGAGAGTTTGCGGTACTTGCTGCTGCCAGGCAGGTATTTCTTGTACCACTCACGGAAGTCCTCCAGTTTAAATGATTCGATCTCCAACAACTGCAAGTAGAAAGAGGGTCATGTGACATGGCCACAGCGACAGACTGACATCTCACTGTAGTAATCTCAGTGCGATTACAAAATGGATATATTTTGTTGAGAATGTTATCCCATAACCTAAGCTAAATACATCAAGAATAACAGTGACAGGATGACACAGAAAACAGCAATTGATGTGATCATAACACTTGGACCTTTTTTTTTAGTAATTAACAATTTTTTTCTAATTTATTACAATTCCATGACGGCATATATGGCATGTCAAAAGAACAGGCATTTGTCATGTAGGTGCAATCAGCTAAACATCAGTTTTATACAACCACCGCAAAGGTAAGTTCTGATATAGCCCAGTATCCTGGGGAATGCTCAGTGCACGTCCTGCTTTATCTGCCCATTTAAAACACCATTTCGACTTCTCTGGGATGCATTTAGCTATGCTGCAATTAGGATGTGATGAGTCACTGTACACATATCCAGGTATTCATTCAAACATCTGAGTGAACTGGAGCAACGGACAATTAACAAACTTTGAAACAAAGTCAAACCCAGATTCTCTCAATTTAACAAGATTGCCACCTAGAGATTCAACTGTAGATGGCAGGTGGACTAGGAAGCCATTTGGCTTATCGAGAGTCCAACCTATCTATCTAAGTATACCCCGCCCTTCTTAGGTATATGTCGATTTTATTTTTAAATATATTAACACTACTAGCACCTACACAATCAGCTGATAATCTGTTCCATTCGTTTACTGTTCTTTGTGAAAATGAAAATTCCATGCTTGTATACAATATTCTAAGTGAGGCCTAACTATTGTTTTATACAGCGGTATTATTAGTTCTTTTTCTTTGTTCACTATATTTCGCCTAATTAATCCAAGAATCTGGTTTCCCTTCGCTGCTGCAATTCCGCACTGCTCTGATACCTTCATGTCAGCACTAATAGTTAACCCTAAGTCATTTTCCTTTAAGGTAGTATTTAGTACAGTATCACCCATTGTATATTGTGCATCTTCATTCCCATGTCCTGTGTGAAGGCACTTACACTTTCCAAAATTAAACAGCATTTGCCACTTCTCAGACCATTCTATCAACTTATTAAGATCATCTTGTAAATGCTGTCTATCTGCATCACTTTTAATTTTCCTAAACACTTTTGTGTCGTCCGCAAACTTCAACACCTTGCTTGTTATGTCATCATCCAAATCATTGATATATATTAAGAATAAATTGATAGCCCAATGCTCCCTCCCCTGGGTCTCTGTGCTCCCCCAATAATGCTCAAGTAAAAATCAGTTATCTAATGCCCATAAATATTCATGTGTCAGATTTCTGTAATGTGGAACCTACAGGTCACTGATAGACAACTTGGGCTTGTGACGTATTTGAGCTCTTTATGCGCATGCACGCTGTTTATTTCAACTTTGAATTCTTTTAGACTCCAACTGTTATTAATATAAGGCATATCTACAATGCTGGATATAATGAATGAATATAGGATGAAGATAGTGTAATGGGATGCTGGCGGTTGACGGCATGAGGCCGAGTTGCGTAATGGCACCACCTGGTTTGTTAGTTCTGTAGGTTCCCCTTTACACTTGGCAAAATGGTAAACAACCATAACACACGTCTGTTGAGTAGACACAAACCTGCTTGTAGAGATAGTCAAAGTTGTAGGTCTGCATGAGGACCTCGGACCAGTTGCGTTCGACCTCCTCACCGAGGTGTGTGTCCTCACACTTCTTCAGGGTCGACAGCGACTGCAGCTGTACAAGTCACATATAACAGCTCATGTAGTAGTTGTTAACAGTAGGTTTGTATACTCTCACATGGAGACAAAAGGCAACCAAGTGGGGCGATATACCTGAGTTCATGTTATATAAACATTTGCACCTACATTCAATGGAATAATATCACTATTGTGGCTTACTGAGAATCTATTTTCAAAGTGGGAGATTCTACTGAAATATGGAATGGAAACGTCTCTGATGTCTGACCAAATGCAGTGTCAGCAAATTCACATTTTCTTGACACTTAATGTATTTTAAATATTGTCTTCAATAAGGTTATTCTAGTAAACCGCTGACATAAGACTATTGGTCTATCAGAAGTCAGTGGTCTATCAGAAGTCAGTGGTCTATCAGAAGTCAGTTGGTCTATCAGAAGTCAGTGGTCTACCAGAAGTCAGTGGTCTATCAGAAGTCAGTTGGTCTATCAGAAGTCAGTGGTCTACCAGAAGTCAGTGTGGTCTATCAGAAGTCAGTTTGTCTATCAGAAGTCAGTCATCTATCAGAAGTCACTGGTCTATCAGAAATCAGTGGTCTATCAGAAGTCAGTCGGTCTATCAGAAGTCAGTGGTCTATCAGAAGTGAATTGGTCTATCAGAAGTCAGTGGTCTATCAGAAGTCAGTTGGTCTATCAGAAGTCAGTCGTCTATCAGGAAGTCAGTGGTCTATCAGAAGTCAGTGGTCTATCGGAAGACAGTGGTATATCAGAAGTCAGTCATCTACCAGAAGTCAGTGGTCTGAGGCGGCAAATGAACACAACTTACAAGTGTCTGGAATTCCTTCGGTGTTATGGCATTTATGATTCCTAAGAACTCCTTCATGAACTTCTCAATGTGTTCGTCCAGTTTGTCCATACTGTAGACAAGACGATGCCAGAGTAGACATGATATCAGTGACACACAAACAGTGACATCAGCAACAGAGAAAGTGACAGTGTCATATCAGCAATACAGAGATGGTGACATGTGACACTGACACAGACACAACAATACTTGACATCAGTGACACTGAGATAGTAACATTTGACATCAGTATCAAAGACAGCTATATCAGTGACACAGAAAAGTTGACATGTAAAATTAGTGATGCAGCATAATTTTTAACATCTGTATAACAGGATGAATTCAAACGTATCTGTGTTTCACTCATTAGATAACTGACATTAACCAGTTCAACCATTAGGCATGTGACATTAACCATTTCAACCATTAGACATCTGACATTAACCAGTTCAACCATTAGACATGTGACATTAACCATTTCAACCATTAGACATCTGACATTAACCATTTCAACCATTAGACATCTGACATTAACCATTTCAACCATTAGACATCTGACATTAACCATTTCAACCATTAGACATCTGACATTAACCATTTCAACCATTAGACATCTGACATTAGCCATTTCAACCATTAGACATCTGACATTAGCCATTTCAACCATTAGACATCTTACATTAGCCATTGCAACCATTAGACATCTGACATTAGCCATTTCAACCATTAGACATCTGACATTAGCCATTTCAACCATTAGACATCTGACATTAGCCATTTCAACCATTAGACATCTGACATTAGCCATTTCAACCATTAGACATCTGACATTAGCCATTTCAACCATTAAACATCTGACATTAGCCATTTCAACCATTAGACATCTGACATTAACCATTTCAACCATTAGACATCTGACATTAACGAGTTCAACCATTACACATCTGACCTTAACCATTTCAAACACTACACATCTAAAAATATACTAAATATAACTACTAAAAGACGACATTACACAAGTGATTGGTACCAATTTAATCTGATTATGTCACATGATACATTGTCATCCAATGGTAGCACATCACAGTGTCATAAAAAGTAACCTGTTAGGCATCAGAACTTAAGTGCTTGTGTAAATTAGCTTTAGCATAAACCGTAATATAAACATTTAACATAAACTATAAGTCGTCACCAACAAAGACTGAATAATGCCATCAACATTTCGGGAGACCATATACATAGCAACTTTCGTCAGAGGTAATATCAATATATATATATTGAAATAAGCCAAGAAACTGAAACATTGCTACAATGAAGGAACTGGACAGGTGTGACGACCTCACCTGAACTTGTCAGCCTGGCTGTACACTGTCACTGACAGTCCCATGATGCCACATGTGTTGTGGTTTGTACAGAATACGCCGTAGCCAAGTTGTTCCCGTGTCCTCAAAATGTCAAAACATGGCTCGTCCATTCTCATCTACAACAGCAGAACACTATCGGTGTGTGTGTGTGTTGTGTATGTGTGTATACTTTTATGTGTGTGTATACATGTATGTGTGAGTGTGCTTGCATGTCTTAATGTGTGTGTGTGTGTGTGTGTGTGTGTGTGTGTGTGTGTGTGTGTGTGTGTGTGTGTGTGTGTGTGTGTGTGTGTGTGTGTGTGTGTGTGTGTGTGTGTGTGTGTGTGTGTGTGTGTGTGTGTGTGTGTGTGTGTGTCCCACAAGAATGTTCTTACTTCCACTGATGTTTTGCTCACAGTATGTGGATGTCTCAGTTGAGTATAAAACTATCTAATGAGGTACCACAATAACGAATTCGACAGAGGGTGCTCTACCGCAACTATGGTCTTTGTGCCGTCTTTTACATATTCTTGACATGTGTAAAATGCGGAACATTTTGCTGAACATTTTGCAGAACGCTTGTGTAAATCATCCTACAATCAGCTGTTGAACTCGCATGACGACTCCGAAGCCTCACACGTAGCTAAATATGGATACAGCATGACATGTCCGTCAATGTGAAGGCATATTATGTCCATTAATGTACATTTACAGCCGATGGAACATCGACTGGTGGCCCCACGACAGGTGTGTTGGCTCGATGCCGGAACGGATGTTTAAAATCATCTACAGCTCGCCATATGCATCACACGAGACTGCTACGTCTTCACACATAGTCAAATATTTATATCGTATAACATGTCCGTCAATATGAAAGCATAATGTCTACATTTATAGTCGATGGAACATTGCAGAACTAGCGATCGAATTCATTGCCAAGATGGCGTTGTTTCGGCTGTTCTGTCTATTGAGCACACATACGGCATGCCCACACATATAAACTATCACTGGCTACACGCCTGCACGATCTATAGCTTACCCTTCATATGTATGAAAAGGTATTTCACCATAAGGGGAAAGTGTGACATAATTGTTTTTAGTCATGGTTTATGTTGATAAAAGTTGTGCAACGACATCAATGTAGAAACCTGGTGCACAGTTTCTTTTAACAATTAATTACATGCAGCCTAATCCAGACTATAATAACATTATGTACACTATTTACGTACAATGATTTCACACTGGTTTCACTGACACTATCAAATGTGTATATGTAACCAAAATAAAATAAAATTAACTAAAATTCATTATTTTGATAGGTAAACACACAGCAAATTTAATCAAGTGACACCAAGCTTAATTGCATGGCCGAATATGATACAATGTAACATATTTTACCTGCCTAACATATCACGCACTAGCCAGTGGCATTCATTGATTAGTGCAAACCAGATAAAAATGAGTATGTTTTGTAAGACCATGTGATTGGTTCACGGCAAGAACACATCATCTCAGATAGATACAGTGAATAAGGTTGTTATTGAGATAGGTCAGTGAGATGTAAACTGTTCAGTCGTAATAAATCAGGTATCAGTATCTGAACAAATGAAGGTTGACTGTGGCATGTAGCCGCGTACCCTGCAGCTGTGTCTGAGCTGTGAGTGTGTTCAAAGACCAAGAACATGTGAACACTGCATGACAAAATAACCGGGACTGCGCCATTTCTACTGTAAATGTGCATTAATGTAGACATTATGCTGTCATAATGACGGACATCTTATATGACACCAATATTTAACTATGTTTGAAGTAGCAATCTTGTGTGAAGCATACAGCCAGCTGTAGATGATTTTAAACATCCGTTCCGGAATCGTTCTAGCCCAACTGTCGGGCCACCAGTCAACGTTCCATCGGCTCATTGGGCTGTAAATGTTGTACATTAGTGTACATGTTAGACTGTATCCATATTTAGCTATGTGTGAGGTTTTGGAGTCATGCGGGTTCAACAGCTACTTGAAGATGATTTAAACAAGCATTCCGCAAAACATGCAAACAAATCCATGTTAGTCACTAGAGGCACTGATACGCAACTAGACCCTAGTTGCGTATCAGCGCCTCTAGCAACTAACGTGGATTTATGGAACCCCAATGTCACTCTGACATGTTATCATGCTCATACAAGCTGTGGAATATTTCACAGATTTTAATACACTCTGTCTGTTTTAAGTTTTAATCATTCATTTATGAATCTGACTTTGCTTACAACTAAGACTATTTACTCGGTACAAATCTGAATTTTAATAAATTTCATTCGCAACGTGGTACGTTACTGCGCCGGGAGTTAAAAAGATGATGTGGTGTCCAAGGTAACCATAATGCTGCAAATGAAATAAATCAAAAAGAAAATTTGACCTAACAATGATCTTCTATTACTATTACATTTTTAAATAGTTTATCCCAGCCTGTTCACAGCAAGGTTATATGGAGAATACACTGGGCCTACGGCATCATTCACAACAGTATTATAGACATCTTACGGTGAGTAGTTCGTTCATTGTGTAGTCACGCAGATTTGCTGTGCCAAACTGATAGTAGTTGATGATGACAGAGTTGGAGTCGTCTTGGTTGAAGCTCTTGACTCGTGCGCACGTCTCACCAATGGGCATAGAGACGATGCGCAACTGATAACATATACACAGAGTCAGCAAAACACGAGAAGGCATACACATGTAGGTACGTGTACACATATATACGTATACATTTGACTAGTGCTATTTTTATGTTCTAGCAACAGCGCCATTGAACAGGGTAATCTGGATTTACGGCTCTATAAAAATGTTTTAATTAATTAATTAATAAAACACAGTTAATGACGCCTCCGCACATTTTTCCTCACAAATTTTTACACAAATATTGTGAAAAGTGAAACCTATTTTATATCCACTGTAACATGTTAGTTCACTTACACAATTTGTTTTGTTTGGCTAAAATTATTAGACAAATAAATTATGTGGATAACGTCTAGTTAAATATCAGCAAACAAATTTAAAAGTCCACATCTCATGTAAATTACATGATATTAATTAGTCACTGCACACTCATGACATAAAATGAACCTCATAAGATACATTGAACCTCATAACTACATTAATGTTGTGCCAACCGTGTACGTTTGCATTCCTGATAATATCAACCCCATTTGCATTACTTAGGTTATGTTGTTGCAGTAAAGTAACTTTCACATGCTTATTCATTAGACTGTCTACGTTACTGCAAGTCTCCAATGTGTAGGCATCTTTAATATTTCTCCTGGTCTCTGGTCAAACAACAATCTCAAGACTTTGTCTTATACATTTAAGTTTACCATTTTTACGTTACTTTTCAGGCTTCTGTTTTATTTGGTTCATTTGCATACAACTCTACAATACATCTAAATAAACTATGGATGTAGATGAACTTAATAAACCCCAAAATCCTAATTTCTTTCACCGGTAAAATGCACCAAAGCTAGTGTGTATTTTGGGTTTTCCAAATTGTAAGTGGCACCACCATAAAAAACATCAATTAACTCTCCTCGAGAAACCTTCATCCATGAGATTCCATGTGGAGAGAGTCTCCTGATATTTGCTAGGGCCAACCTAAAGGCTCATGCACCACTGACCTCAGGCAGAAGTTGCTTCGACAGTGGCTTACACTTCAGTTGTTTCAGGAGATAAGCTTCCAACTGCAAAGCCTCCTAAAAACAAACATTGCATTGAAAAAACTGCAAAACGTATGACCGATAGACGACCCCACTTAACATAGGTGCCCTTTGCGAACAGCCAAAATGATTTTCTGTGCTGTGTGTACTTTTATTTTAAAATACTGCACGGACTGATAGCTTGTGAACATATCTGAACATGCTTGAAACATACTTGTGTGGTGCTGATGATATGTCACTCATGGATGTGTCAGCCGGCGGTAGAGGTGAGCACATATTGACAACAAAACTATTGTTGATGTTACAGAGTAAACATATGTCTGCCGGCAGTAGAGGTGAGCACGTATTGACAACAAAACTACTGTTGATGTTACAGAGTAAACACATGTTTGCCGGCAGTAGAGGTGAGCACATATTGACAACAAAACTACTGTTGATGTTACAGAGTAAACACATGTCAGCCGGCAGTAGAGGTGAGCATGTATTGACAACAAAACTACTGTTGATGTTACAGAGTAAACACATGTCAGTCGGCAGTAGAGGTGAGCACGTATTGACAACAAAACTACTGTTGATGTTACAGAGTAAACACATGTCTGCCGGCAGTAGAGGTGAGCATGTATTGACAACAAAACTACTGTTGATGTTACAGAGTAAACACATGTCTGCCGGCAGTAGAGGTGAGCATGTATTGACAACAAAACTACTGTTGATGTTACAGAGTAAACACATGTTTGCCGGCAGTAGAGGTGAGCACATATTGACAACAAAACTACTGTTGATGTTACAGAGTAAACACATGTCTGCCGGCAGTAGAGGTGAGCATGTATTGACAACAAAACTATTGTTGATGTTACAGAGTAAACATATGTCTGGCGGCAGTAGAGGTGAGCACGTATTGACAACAAAACTACTGTTGATGTTACAGAGTAAACACATGTTTGCCGGCAGTAGAGGTGAGCATGTATTGACAACAAAACTATTGTTGATGTTACAGAGTAAACACATGTCTGCCGGCAGTAGAGGTGAGCACGTGTTGACAACAAAACTACTGTTGATGTTACAGAGTAAACACATGTCTGCCGGCAGTAGAGGTGAGCACGTGTTGACAACAAAACTACTGTTGATGTTACAGAGTAAACACATGTCTGCCGGCAGTAGAGGTGAGCACACATTGACAACAAAACTACTGTTGATGTTACAGAGTAAACACATGTCTGCCGGCAGTAGAGGTGAGCACACATTGACAACAAAACTACTGTTGATGTTACAGAGTAAACACATGTCAGCCGGCAGTAGAGGTGAGCATGTATTGACAACAAAACTATTGTTGATGTTACAGAGTAAACACATGTCTGCCGGCAGTAGAGGTGAGCATGTATTGACAACAAAACTACTGTTGATGTTACAGAGTAAACACATGTCTGCCGGCAGTAGAGGTGAGCACACATTGACAACAAAACTACTGTTGATGTTACAGAGTAAACACATGTCAGCCGGCAGTAGAGGTGAGCATGTATTGACAACAAAACTACTGTTGATGTTACAGAGTAAACACATGTCTGCCGGCAGTAGAGGTGAGCACATATTGACAACAAAACTACTGTTGATGTTACAGAGTAAACACATGTCTGCCGGCAGTAGAGGTGAGCATGTATTGACAACAAAACTACTGTTGATGTTACAGAGTAAACACATGTCAGCCGGCAGTAGAGGTGAGCACGTATTGACAACAAAACTACTGTTGATGTTACAGAGTAAACACATGTCAGCCGGCAGTAGAGGTGAGCACGTATTGACAACAAAACTACTGTTGATGTTACAGAGTAAACACATGTCAGCCGGCAGTAGAGGTGAGCACGTATTGACAACAAAACTACTGTTGATGTTACAGAGTAAACACGTCTGCCGGCAGTAGAGGTGAGCACGTCTTGACAACAAAACTACTGTTGATGTTACAGAGTAAACACATGTCTGCCGGCAGTAGAGGTGAGCACGTCTTGACAACAAAACTACTGTTGATGTTACAGAGTAAACACATGTCTGCCGGCAGTAGAGGTGAGCACGTATTGACAACAAAACTACTGTTGATGTTACAGAGTAAACACATGTCTGCCGGCAGTAGAGGTGAGCACGTATTGACAACAAAACTACTGTTGATGTTACAGAGTAAACACATGTCTGCCGGCAGTAGAGGTGAGCACGTGTTGACAACAAAACTACTGTTGATGTTACAGAGTAAACACATGTCTGCCGGCAGTAGAGGTGAGCACGTGTTGACAACAAAACTACTGTTGATGTTACAGAGTAAACACATGTCTGCCGGCAGTAGAGGTGAGCACGTGTTGACAACAAAACTACTGTTGATGTTACAGAGTAAACACATGTCTGCCGGCAGTAGAGGTGAGCACGTGTTGACAACAAAACTACTGTTGATGTTACAGAGTAAACACATGTCTGCCGGCAGTAGAGGTGAGCACGTATTGACAACAAAACTACTGTTGATGTTACAGAGTAAACACATGTCTGCCGGCAGTAGAGGTGAGCACGTATTGACAACAAAACTACTGTTGATGTTACAGAGTAAACACATGTCTGCCGGCAGTAGAGGTGAGCACGTATTGACAACAAAACTACTGTTGATGTTACAGATTAAACACATGTCAGCCGGCAGTAGAGGTGAGCACGTATTGACAACAAAACTACTGTTGATGTTACAGAGTAAACACATGTCTGCCGGCAGTAGAGGTGAGCACGTGTTGACAACAAAACTACTGTTGATGTTACAGAGTAAACACATGTCTGCCGGCAGTAGAGGTGAGCACGTATTGACAACAAAACTACTGTTGATGTTACAGAGTAAACACATGTCTGCCGGCAGTAGAGGTGAGCACGTATTGACAACAAAACTACTGTTGATGTTACAGAGTAAACACATGTCTGCCGGCAGTAGAGGTGAGCACGTGTTGACAACAAAACTACTGTTGATGTTACAGAGTAAACACATGTCTGCCGGCAGTAGAGGTGAGCACGTATTGACAACAAAACTACTGTTGATGTTACAGAGTAAACTTTGTTTAAAAAGCCTGAAACAGTGTCATCATTTGAACATAGTATTGCAGTTGAAATATTCAAGCTAAAATTACACTAACAGTCAAGTTCTTAACTACAATATTATTGGCAATGTTCAGATGTCCTACATTGCGCATGATGTTGTCCTGAATGATGTCCTACCTTAGCTGTCATGTTGCCCTGAATTAGGCCC
The DNA here is from genome assembly GCA_025642075.2 of Ridgeia piscesae. Classification (NCBI taxonomy): domain Eukaryota; kingdom Metazoa; phylum Annelida; class Polychaeta; order Sabellida; family Siboglinidae; genus Ridgeia; species Ridgeia piscesae. The sequence continues at coordinate 80,111 of JAODUO010001177.1, read as the reverse complement.
TAATTTAGATGTGACGCTGCCCTGAATTTGGCCATGCCTTAGATGTGATGTTGCCCTGAATAAGGCACTACCCTAGGCGTGATGTTGCCCTGAATGAGGCACTACCCTAGATATGACGTTGCCCTGAATGAGACTCTACCGTACACATGATGTTGTCCTGAATGATGTCCTTCCTTATATGTGATGTTGTCCTGAATGAGAATGAGGTCCTTCCTTATATGTGATGTTGCCCTGAATGAGGCCCTACCTTATATGTGATGTTGCCCTGAATGAGGCCCTACCTTATATGTGATGTTGCCCTGAATGAGGCCCTACCTTATATGTGATGTTGCCCTGAATGAGGCCCTCCACAAACACTAGTCCAGTGAGCTGGTGCACGTAGCCAATGAGCATCTGCTTGGTGACGACTGTGAGGAACTGCTGCTTGTCCAGGGCCATCCAATATGGGGACTGTAGGAGGGACAGCCTGATGTCCCTGGGGACAGGCAACAACCACAAGTCACACCAACATTCAACAACATCCTCGAGTCACACCATCATTCAAATTTCAACAACATCCATTGAGTCATGCCAGCATTCAAAAACATCCACAAGTCATATTAACATTCAACGACATCCTCCAGCATCCAACATCATTACACATTACACATCATTCTGCACCCATTTCTACATAACAGCACTGGATACAGTTACTACTGTAACTGCCCAGCTGTATTTGTCTGATGAAGTTTGTTGATCGCAACCGAAACATCTCAAACTTAAATTATAATAATATAATAATACAGTTTTTATATAGCACTAATTCCCGCATGGCGGATTGATGCGCTGCACAAGAAATATACCAAATGTAAAATAATAAAATAAATAGAAATGTAAATTATATAAATTAATATAAATCTTTTTTTTTTTTTTAAGATGTATTAGTAAACCTTTGTATATAAATTATATAAATGAATTTCAACTAAATTAAACACTGCTTTTAAAGTGTACAGTACTACAACTTGTTATGTAAATTATATAAATTAATATAAAATTAAAACCTTTACTAAAACTGTATACATATATATATATATATATATAGTTATAGATATATACATTTTAAAATTAATCTAAAACATAAACACTGATTAAAACATGTATGACACTAAAAAGAAATTCTAAAGCAATGTCCGTCATTTCAAAACAATTTGAATTAATTGAAATGTCTAATAAAAAGATGTCTTTAAACACTTTCTAAACATTGATAATGTCTCGGATGGAAATAACTAAAAATGGTAGTTTGCTTGTTAATTGGATTGACTAAAACGAGAGCATGTTGAGTACACACGTGACGAGACGACTGGGCCGTAGGTAGCTATTGCTATACGTCTTCTGTAGTTGCTCTTTCATCGCCTCAAACATGTCGTCCGTCACAGTGAAACTTGCTATGTAGTCGATGATCGTCTCAAACAGTTTCTGCCATCAGAAACAAATACAGCTTCAGTGAACGCAACAATACACTGAATGTGACAAAATATACCGACACAATGCTAATGTCAGTCATTTTAACTACTGATTATCCAATGAACTACTGATAAGGGTGATAGTTCATGAAAAAAACGAGCAGAGCTATTCACGCCACTCATTCTAAACTGTTCAATGTTATTTGGTATTTATACTTATTTTATTTATCTGCAGCCTAAAATCAACAATCACTGGTCACAGAAGATTCACTGCAATGAAATGCTACTAGAGAATTGCAGTGATAAGCACCATGTTGGCTCATGCAATACTTACAGGTAGTTTGTGATTAAAGCCATTCAGCTTGATCACAAGTCCATTGTCAGTGGCCGTCACAACGTAACTGCGAAACAAATTATACAATCCACAATTTACTATTCCAACTCATTCAAAAACATAATTAAAAATTGCATAAATTCCTACTTAATAAAGTTATCCACAGTACAATTTCATTCTTAATTTTTTCAAAACAGAAAACACTAACATTTAATTTCACAATGACGTGAGAAAGAAGTGCAGCATCTTGTAAATAGGCAATGACGGTGTACCTGAGTTGAGCAGCGTCTGCGGCATAGGCAACCTCTGTGAGGTTCTGAGTAAGCACTTTGAGGAAGAGATCAGTCAAACAGGCACTGAAACACCACGTCATTTTGTTACAGTCAGATAGGTTTTATTTTTGAAATCATATCCTACAATACAAAGTAGGATGACAGACGGATCTGTTAGGTCACTGTTTCCAAGTCAAAGTATAAATTACAGCAGAATCCCTTCTGCACAGTCAAAGTGGTCTTTCTGTGGTCCACTAAAACCACATTTGGGCCACAATTCTGAGATCGCCAACCACATAACTGTGAACTACTCAAATTTACATTGTAATAAATGTGCTATACAGACACTTCAGGAACTCTTTCCTGTGTCTGTGTGTATGTAACACAACGGCATCCATGTAGTGAACTAATCGTACTTAATCCATATTTAAGGCAAAGGGTTACAAGTTTAAAGAAGGTCACAATTGTGTTCTCTGTCCAATTGAATAGCAAATATTTTCTCACCAGAACGGTGAGCAGGTCACGCAAGAACTCTGCAGGATGAAATTGACGTATGCTGAAAGAAAAGGTGCCAATCTTGAAGGTAAGTGTGACTAACACTTTAAAAATTTCATGACGAAGTCCATGCTTTAAGAATATGCTACAAATGACCACGAATACTATACGTAAATAAACATATCAGAATAATAACTGAGAACAGTAATAGAGACTCACTCCTCTGGCACTAATATTCCTAAGAATCTTGGTTCGATAGGTTTGTTCAAGTAGACATGATTACAAGATGTAGAAATTTACGTAAAACAAAGATAGATGCAGTACTTCACCTTTTGGAACGTTGAACTTCCTGTCGTGCATGTACCAGAGTCGACTCTGGTCAGTGTCAGTGATCTTGGCAGGAAACTGCACAACACAATTCTCAACATCTTTAGATGTTCTAGTGTTAGAAACTGGCAAAACCACCAGTTGTGCCATTATATAGAAACATGAAATACACACCCTTCTGAATTCAATATCATCAATCATGTTGTTAGTGTTTTCAAATGATTATCTAACTAGAGTGTGTATAAATGTGTAATGTCATTCGTTCGTTCGTTCGTTCGTTCGTTCGTTCGTTCGTTCGTTCGTTCGTTCGTTCGTTCGTTCGTTCGTTCGTTCGTTCGTTCGTTCGTTCGTTCGGTCGTTCGTCGGTCGTCGGTTCGTTCGTTCATCTGCATGCACACAGGCGGGCTGATGGGGGGGGGTGTTGTTGATGGGCAGACCATACACACATGCATAAAAATACACAGAAAAAATGTAACTATACCATTGTGGTTTTTCTGTCTGTTTCTTTCAAGGAGAAGTCGGTTCCTGCAACAAGTTTCAATGAAAATGTGTCTCATACAAACTGAAACAATTTTACAAAATTATAATACAATAATAATATTAATAACAGAATGCTATATAATGCGTTTAAAACTAAATATCTGATGGTTTTGCAAAAATCATTTTAGTTACAGAACTACTAATCATTATACAGTGTCTTTCAAGATGCTGCTGGACGTTTTTGCACAAACTATTTATGAAATTTGATAGAAAGTAAACTGAATAAAAAAGAACAACTCATCAAGACATAACAAACAAAAATACAAGAACACAACACTACAGTCATTACACATGGCCATTATCTAACATGACAATCAAAGGATTGATGTTAACAGATGCCTGACAATATGCAGTGTTAGAAATGCTGCATACAAAGAGTACATACATACCTATGTACTCATTCACCATTGGTAAGTGGAACTCTGCATTAGGCTGTGCCTCTGAAAAACAGAATCATTTAGTGGCCAGCAATTATTATCATTGCCATTTGTAAATATGCCAATTATTGGACAGTTATTAGAGGAGATACTGTCCAATAATGGCACATTTATGCCACTATATGTCATTTTGCAACACACATGTTCAACAGATAAATCATACCTGACTAATAACAAATGTGTTACATCAACCAGGTACGCAGTTAACTTCATGGTAATAACGTCTAACGCAGTTCCTTCAAACAGCTGCTGTACTTTTTTCTGTTTGATAATACATTTCTAGTATTTTGCAATGCAGCTCTCCCAAAACAGAGCTATATGTAACAACATGAAAACTGTTAAAAATATTTTGGAGATGTCAAAACTTCATACTCACTTTCCCATGTCTTGTACCATTTCTCTGGTATTTCTAAAAAGCAAATAACAAAACGGTTAGACAAATGTGTCAGAGCTCAGCTATTTACACAAACATGTAGACATTGATATCCAGTGTACATGTATCCACTTAAGCACTTCTACTTCTCTTCCAGGATGATAATGGTTGCAGCCTTTCAGGACTCAATGAGAACACCAGTTTAATGTTTTTATTTAGCAACATTTCAGCACTTACATGATATCCCAATATCATGTAAACATTTTCATCAATGCTCTAAGAAGAATGCATAAATATATAAAAAAACGTGGATATATATCACATTTTGCCCTGAAACCTTTCAATTGTAATGTGTACAAATTCTTCATTACTGGGTTCTATAAACTGAAAACCAGAACACAAAAGAACACAGCATGTCTCTCTTTCTATTTTTTTTTCTGCTGTGTCACAGTCAATTTTATCTGTCTTCTTCATAACATTTCGGCAGCATTGAAATGTATTATTACAGCTGAAATGTAACATGGCACAGTAAAATTATTTGCAGACTGTGAAACAACCAGTCTGTGACGAAATATTTTCACTGCATGGGATCTCCTACCTTCAACGGCGTAGGGCGTCTTGAACCAGTACTCGGTCATGTTGCACACATTTTTATCCTCGAAGCTGTTTGAGAACAGCAGGATGTTGACCTTGCGAGGCACAAGTCGATTCTGACACGCTGCGATCACCTGTCAGCAAACACAAGACTCTCCCTTACACCTTAAAACACTAGTAGACAGGATCTTAAATGTTCAAAAGTCCAAAAAGTTGCCTTTAGCATTGATTCACCTCCCACCACCAATACATAGTCTGGGATTTGCGATTATTATTATTGAGGGTTAGGCAAGGAATAAAAAAAAGACTGACTTCCGCATGGTCTGCAACTGCAAAATTACATCATTGAAAAGTTAAATATATTGTTTATTTATGCACCAGGTTTACGCTCCATAACTTATTATTATGAAACATCAGGCTTTTATGAAAGCCGTCGAACCAGCGTGTGGCAGGTCTGAGTGAAATCCCTGCTGTATGAAGCAGTTTATTTTGCTATACTGCATAACGGAACTCAGTGACGTTTTCGCAGTGCTGCAACATCAGTTAAAACCTACCAGTAGTCCAAGTGGTGTTGTATTTACACATAGTAATTTTTGTCAGAGATGGGCAATGCTATTTGACCAATACGTGCAGACAGTTTGTCCATGTGTAAACAAAATATACCCACACATTTCACATTGCCTAGCAGGTCCTGTTCCTGATCAATGGGCAACGTTTACCATTAGAAGTATTGTTAGATTCTTAATAATGTGTGGAAACATTGGAACAGGCACACTTATTTAAAGGAGGCGCCGCCCTTCGAAAATCATTAGACAATGGCCTGTTCATTTTATGTCCTTTTATGGAGTGCATCGACTGTCACCAAGAAGTCCTTATTTTGTTTGTTTCTTCACAAATATGTGTTAGATTAATGAGCAAATTTTACCATTAGATTAGTTGTTAAATTGCATGACGTAGGACGACTCTAGCTGCCGAGCACTGTACCATCTCAAGGCGGTGCAAGAGGCGGTCTGATATGCCGTACAGGACAGCGTTCCCGTAGTCCAGCCGTGATGTGACGAGGGAGTGGACGAGGGTCTTGCATGCTGCAGTTGTATATAATTTTGTAATACGAAATAGTTTTGAATAGGCAGCACAACAGATGTTCAAGTCGGCTGTCAAGTAGAACGCCTATTGTCTCGAACAGTCGGCGACAGTGATATGGATGACCCACATACATAGATGGAGGGCAACGGAGAAGGCGAGTGGATGACGGAGGAACGAAAAAGGATTGTTTCAGTCTTCACCTCGTTTAGAAACAGATGGTTGTCCATTGTGCATCTGCGTGATTTGATGGCGGACACTCAGCGTACAATTGAGTGTCATCTGCATATATATGATAGCGGATCTGGTGGCGATCGAAGATGTCCTCAATGGATAACAGGTAGATGTTAACTAGTAGTGAAGTGTCTTAGCGACACATACCTAGAATATAATTCCACTCAGATGCCTCAGAGGCACATAAAATAATTGGTAAAACAGAAATATATAAAAAAAATTAAAAAAACTTACATGGTAAAAACAAAATCATTTAAATGATAATAATAAATAAATATATATAAAAATCATAATGTATAACTTAAATGTATCAGCAGTAAATTAAAAGATAAAATGAAAAATAAAACTATCAACCGACCGATTCGTTGTATTCGAAGAAGAGGTCGTCGCCGGTGAGGTAGTCTTCCACGGAGTAGTACTGCATGCAGTCACACAGGTTCTCCACATAGTCAACAGCATCAATCTAAAGCAGCAGATCACCATCAACAACTCTGCACATAAGCAGCAGCTCCGTGCAAAGTGTAAAAACATGGAATTCATTTCACAGGATCATCACAGCATGCAAAGGTACACAAGGATTCAAGTAAGAGGTGGTTGCACTGGTTCGTAAATATGTTAAGCATTACATACAGGAAATGGCTTAGTCGTTACTGTGATCACAGGGAAGTATTTACATGGTGGTGCCACCTAATGAATGAACCCGTTAATGCAAATGTATGCCTTTTAATTGTAAGTTTGAACTACCAAACAGTCCCATACAGTGTATTAAATTAATGGGTGAGGGAGAGCTGAACCAGTATCAAAGCCATATAGTTTTTTGGCATAACAAACTTCACCTAGATATGCCATATGAGTGGCCTGTTTAAACAGCTCATGGTCACATCTACCGGTAGGTATAGAGTGGAGCAAATCTGATAGAATAGTGACGCTTTGTGAGGAGGAATTAACATTAAAAATTAAAATCAATTGACTAGTTTCTGCTTCTAAGTCTAGACTCACCTGTTCCTGCCAGCGGAACTCATTCAGTTCAATCGTCTGTATCTCCTCGTAGATGCGTTTCACCGGGCCCTGTTGTCTCAGCAAAGCCAGGTACTCAAAGATTGAAGTGATGACCTACAAGCATCAAACACATCCCCAGTGGTCACCTCCAAGTAAACACTGTCCACCACTGCCCACATGTTGACAGTTTGTATTGACACTTCACGTCGAATTTACTGCATTTAAATCTTCAACAAGCTGGGATAGTATTTATTGACACTTACACAAGAACCTAAATGTGATTGTGTTTAAATAAAGCCTAAATAGTGTTTGCATTCTGAATATTCCTACAGCAAATTGCTCAATTTGTTAAAAAATTGTTAAACGGCTCTTTAATGTTCTGTGTTTGTGGACTTTGTACATTAACCCTCCCAAGGCCAGATTAGTGGAAATATATATAGCTGTACCTGGTACTGAATTCAATAATAATTTACGTATATTTGCTGCCTATGGAATATTAATCAATTACTATACTAGAAAATGTACAACTAATTACATGTCTGTGGTAAACAAAACTTAAATAATTTAGTTTTTTGCGAGTGTGTATTTTTCATATTTTATACAAGATGGCATTCTTCGCGATCATTACTGTCATCCCAGCAGAATAATTAAGTTGTCATTATATTTCAAATGCGTAATCATACTGCAAATTGTTCCCCTTCGATTGGAGTGTTCGTTATAAACTCGATCCGAAAATTCCATCAAAGTCTGCCATTTGTTTATTACAAAATAGACCGCTCAAAAATTGGCATTTAATCGTAGAAATCACCAGCAGGCACACTGTTTTTAGAACAGTTCTTTGTACTTCCATGGCTTTTTATCACCACAGCAAACGTTAGAATTTAATCTTATTGGCTGAAAATATATTCACTCCTTCAATCATGACAAGCAGTACTGGAAATGGAGCCTGACACCGAGTTTGACAACAAAACCACATGGCAACAGATGCTGTGTAGCCACAGAAATCGCCTGCATTTCAAAATGTTGACACTTGCCAGTGAAACTTCAATATTACTACGTGGGAACTGCTGAAATAAATATTATTAATTATTTTATGACACTCTTTTGCAGTACGCAGTTAAAATGTCCCTCTGTACTCGGGTGTATTCAGGTGTTCTGACCACAATAGGGTTAAGAATGAACTGTCATTCAATGAACTTCCTGCTAATAATTACCACTGCTGGCAGATAATTACCACCAGTGGTGTGTAAAGGGATAGGAAACCTTGCTTTAATGTTTAATTCAATCTTACTGCAAGTAGTTATGACAAATGTTTATATATGCACATCTAAAAGATGTAGTCAAGGTTGAAAAAAGTTGTCTTTACAAGACATTCAGCTTTACAAGGTTCTGACATTTTTAAATACTTGACCCCAAAAAATTGCCTAAAAATCATGAACATTTGTGTATTTACTTCAAATATGTGTGCGAGACCTTCCTCTGTGAGCACGATGCTGATGCTGAATGCTGCCCAGGTACTGTTGTGTTCCCAGCCTCCCTCCGTGTTCCCACTCGTCAGTCCCACAGCCCACAACCTGCAGGGAGGGCCAGAGGCATGAGTATAGCAGACACATGCATGAATGTAGGCACCCATGTTTGCACCCATGTATGCACCCATGTTTGCACCCATGTATGCACGATGTTTGCACCCATGTTTGCACCCATGTATGCATGCATGTTTGCACCCATGTATGCACGCATGTTTGCACCCATGTATGCACGCATGTTTACACCCATGTATGCACGCATGTTTGCACCCATGTTTGCACCCATGTATGCATGCATGTTTGCACCCATGTTTGCACCCATGTATGCACGCATGTTTACACCCATGTATGCACCCATGTATGCACGCGTGGCACATGCATGCACATACACTCAGTCACACACACACACACACACGCACACTCACACAAGACACACACACAAACACAAACACACACGACACACACAACACACAATACACACACACACGCACACACACACACACACGCATTCTGGCGCATCTTTCACACAAAAATCATCATACTTATCACATACCATATTAAGAATTTAATACTCTAGCTTTATGGGAAATTTTTTAGTAGAAGTTGTAATCTAAATTTTTAATTGTAATATATATATATATATATATATATAATATGAATGTTAATGAAGGTCAAATGTACATTGGTGTATATCGCTATCCACCAAGCTATCCAATGTCATCAACATTACTGCTCAATGTGACATAGTTTTTGAGATATTGCAACATTTGTATTGACGACCACCATCTTTAAAAATGGTGGACACAAAAGCCATACAACATATATCCACATACCACCTTGCCCCATACAACATATATCCACATACCACAATTATTTCTGTAGATGAAACAGTTATTAACGTACGGCGAAATAAAATTTCAAAATGGCCGCTAAATCATTATGGGACCAAATAGGAAAAATGGCAACAAGGCTTTTTAAGTTCTAATATGCTATTTAGATGATTTTAAAACCTGTTGCCAAAATTATACCCAAAACATGACAAGATTGAATTATTTGACATTTACCGACGGACTATATTATAATCATGTGAGTTTACTCTCTTTTGTCTGATGTATTTAGTTATTTTTATGTGTTACCTTTTCTTCAGGTATGACAGGATACTTCCTCCTCCTTCGTGCCCTATCAACCAGCCCAGGTACGCCAGTGGCTTCACTCTGGAAACAACCAACAGCAGGTTACATGTCTCAGTGGATGCTCCATCTCTCACACTCTCCTCAGTTGTTGGCTCTCTCACCGACACTCAACTCTCCAGCTCTCTCTAACACTGTCACTTATCTATCTCACCTCATCTCTATTTGTCTCTCACTTTTGTTCACCCTCTGTTGCTATCTTTTGCTTGCTTACTCACTTTCTTTCTCCCTCTCTGGCATTTTCAACAACAGTCGCCCGTTTTTCCATTCTTAGTCTTTCTGTCTGTATCTCCCCTTTCTCTTCCTTCCTCAATCTCTGTCTCCTCTTTCTCTCCATCTGTCATTCTCTTCTTTCTCGCTCTCTTGCGCTCTCTCGGACTCTCACTGATTCGCTCACTCGCTCGCTTGCTCGCTCGCTCGCTCACTCACTCATTCACTCATTCACTCCGACAATACAGTTGACTCCACACACCATTAGTAGACACAAGTACTGCGTGACAGCCTCCCTACACGGGAGACACCTGAGTGTGGTGAGAGTGAGGGGGGAGTCACCTGTAGTGCTTGAGTTGTGGTGGTAAGACACCAGGTCAGCTCCACCTCGTGGATGTTCTTCACCGGCAACACTGCAACAGACAGCGACATCAATCCACCCTGTGTCTGTGGCTGTACACAGGTAATGGTTCCTACCCAGCACCCTTTATAGCAAAATTAAATAAACATTCAAGCAATGCAATTTCCAAATCCCATCACTCCTCACCTCCCGGCAGACATAAACATCCAAACATCACGCTGACATTTATGGGAAGTATTCAGCCTCGCAACCACTTTGAAGACTTAATATTTCACACATATCTACACCACTACCCTATACCTGGCTAGTCAGCTCTGAAAAACTGATGCAATACGGAATGAACAAAATTAGAAAAAGGATTTGAAATGACAGCAAGAGGATTTGCACACAAATTCTCTTGATCTGAAGTCTGTTGTTCTACCCACTCTGCCACTGTGTTCACTAGACTAAATCACCCGTGACTACCGGGCCCCTTCCCTTGGATTTTCATTACAAACTGCACTCCAAAAAGGAGTGTTTAAAAATAACGATTTTTGGTCCCCAAACCCACACACATATCTTGAAACACGGGTAATTAAGGATTGTCCTTTATACGCACCTGCAAAAAACTCATCTGTTTAAAACATGACCTGTGTTTCCTTTAACCCACTCTTTCCGTCAATTTTTAAAAGGCAGAAAACCCGAAAATTTAGAAGAAGCCAAGTGAAAAGCTCAAGCCCCGGAGTGGTGATGAAGATATTGGAGCGACTGGTCCTTACATATCTGAAGTCTATCACCAACTCCAGCAGGGAGCCACTGCAGTTTGCCTCAGGGAAAACCAATGCACTGATGATGCTGTTGCCTCCTTGGCCCTGCATTTTGTGATGTAGCACTTGGAGTCTCCGAACAGATATGCACGCATCCTGTTCGTAGATTAGTTCTGCCTTCAACACGGTCATCGCTCAGAAACTGTTCGACACACTTCATCTGCTGTCACTAGACTCATCAATGTGTTATTGGCTTCTGGACTTTTTATTACAATGATCACAGGTTGTTAAAATGAACGATATTGTCTCCAGCACTATTATCTTGAACACTGGAACTCCTCAGGGATGTGTCCTTTCCCCACTGCTATACTCCCTGTTTACAAATGACTGTGTTTCTTATCACTCTTCCGTACAACTTTTAAAGTTCGCAGACAACGACATTAGAAGGGCTGGTGATAAACTCAGACGAGTCTGAATACCACCATGAAGTGAACAGGCTGGTGTCATGGTGTGACAATAACAACCTTATATTGAATGCATCCAAAACTCAAGAGATGATCGTAGATTTTAGGAAGAAGAAAATCCCACTTGCTCCCATTATCGTTAAAGGAACATGCAACCATAATGTTGAAAATGCGTTAACATTCCCCAAATTCCCACATAGCATTCAAGATAGAATATTGTAACATATGTACTTTTTGTTTAATTTTGTAAGAATGCTATACACCATAAAATTAATCTTGAAACGTACATTTTCACTGACCATGGGCGCTGCCATTGTTGCCCATTTCACGAGGAACTCACGGAGAGTAACGCGAGAGAATGCGTGAGTGTGACGTAGACTGTCCACAACTCGGACATTGATGATCTTAATAAGTTGATAGAATGGTCTGAGAAGTGGCAAATGCTGTTTAATTTTGGAAAGTGTAAGTGCCTTCACACAGGACATGGGAATGAAGATGCACAATATACAATGGGTGATACTGTACTAAATACTACCTTAAAGGAAATAAGATATTGTCCCCACTGAATTTGTAAACAGAAAGAAAAGTCCGGGGCCGAGCAGTGTTGCTATGGCACGCGAAGAGCGGTCTCGCAAAAGGGATAAACATAATGTATGCAAATACTATAAATGGGCTACTAGATTATAATTCAATGTATTTCCTTTATAATAATTAAAATCAATGATTAGTAGTATATTCACTGCACGACGGTCGACTGGAATAATTAGTTGGATAAACGATTTGTTTACATGTGAAAGCGGGCGATAATAAAAGTTACTAAGCTCCGTCGAACCGATCAAGTCCAAGTACAAATTCGCGATTGTCTTGGTTGCAATCTTTACTTGAGCACCGTTGTTCTTTATCCTATTCTTTATGAAAGTTTTTATTGTAAGGGACGCCGTGTTTTTATGTCTAAGTGTAATTAAATTTATGGATAGATCTCAGACTCAGTGGGTGAAGAGTTTGTTTTATGTTGTCCACCCGAGGCGCTAGCGGTTGTGGAAATGTGACGTCACATACCCACAGGCGAAATGTCCAAAATGTCAGCCTCCAGGGATGTTCACTAATTCTCCTTAAAACAGTTTTTAAAAAAAGTAACAAAATGGTGTCGGTGTGACAATAACAATTCTTGAATGGTCCCCGAGAATTGTTTGATTTTAGGGGGCCCCCTTTCTCCCTTTTTAATGGTGACTCTATCGAAAGGGTGGACTTTTTCAAATTTCTAGGCACAATAATATCTAGTGACTTGAGTTGGGAAATATTACAGATGCTGTCCTAAAAAAAGGCTCAACAAAGGCTATTCTTCCTGCGCCAACTTTAAAGAAGTTCGGGCTGAGGAGGGAGATTCTTGTTCAGTTCTATCGTTCTGCTATTCTTGCATTCTCAATATGTGTATGGTTCGGCGGCATCAGCCAGCGGAGGCTTGACAAAGTGGTGAAAACAGCTTCCAAAATTGTTGGTAGTGAACTCATCTCTCTAACAGCTATATACAACGAAAGATCAAAACAAAACCTGGCAATATTATCTCAGACCAAACTTACCCCGCCAATCATCTGTTCAAATTATTACAGTTAAGCAAACGTTTTAGAAGCATCCGTACGAAAATAAATTGATTTAGAAATAGTTTTTACCCCCGTGCCATAGCAGCCTTATCAGGAATGAAATATAGAACGTTGTGGTAAAGACCTTGGAAAGTTAGCTTGGCTGTTTTCATCACTCTGGCAGAGTTGTTCTTTTCTGACGCTGGTTGGTGTGGCTGGACCATGCACATGTGGAGTGTAGGTGTACCTGTTCTCAATAGCGGATCGATGGTGCTGAACACCCATCTTCTCTTTTGTGAAATTTGAGCTTAACTTTATAATTTTATAAATATAATTTTTAACATAATTTTTAATATAATTCTTTTTTATTTGTTAAATTTTACATATAATTCAATTGTAAATAAAATTTTTAATGACATTTTAGACTTCTTATAATATTTATTTATTTGTTTACTAACGTAAAATAATATTTTTTGAAGATAATTTTAAAGGAAATTTTATATATATTTATTTATTTATTAACTAGATTAACACAATTATTTTTAAATAGATAATCTATTATTTTAAAATATATCCGAGATGTTATTTAGTTATTAGATCAAAACAAAATCTTTTTATCATTTTAACGAGCATATTATGTACACTGTATATTATATATTTATTTATTTGCCAATTTATATTTTATTGTATATATAGGCACTATGTGAGTCAACGCCAGACTACATTCCAATTTAACATGTAATGCATGTTGAAAATGTCAATAAAGCTTTATTATTATTATTATTATCTGGAGTTTGTAAAATAGCTTGGGTGCGACTTGCTATTTGTCACGTCTTGTTAGTATAGTTCTGTGTCACTAATCTACAACCTGGGTTTTGAGTGGCCGTGATTATCTAACAGTCATGAGACATGATAAGTAGCAAGACACGCCCCTGTTGTCTCACAGACTCCAGGTGCTTTCGTCAGGCTCAATACACAGTATGTTAGTGTCGGTTTTTAGACAAATGATCAACGATTCGTCACAGTAAAGCTGTAAATTACCCTAAGACTTTTAGTTCTCGGGTGACCCGTCCACCCCCCAATACACCAACCTTTGTATAACTTGTAGAATGCTGGAGTGTCAAAGGGTTCCTGCAAGAACATGATCAAATTAGCACATCTTGTGAATATAGTTCCTTTAATTGTTTACACTTCACCAGGGTCGCTCCATCAGTTGGAACACTTGAGATTTGCAAGCTTCACCCACCAGAGTAGCACAAATAATCAAACATCACTTTAGCACATATCCAGCCACTGATGCTACACTGGCAACATTTTATTTCTATGTAAATCTGGAACAGACTCCCAATCACATTAAGAACACCTGAAACAATAGCTGCCTTCCCGAAGAAATAAAGACATTCCAAATTGTGTTTCTGCTTTCCACGCTAACTCCTCAGCAGACCCTCGCTCTGGTGATCACTCGTTCAGCGTTATTCTGGATATTTCATTACAACTCTGGCTTGACATAATAATTTTCTCAGGATTTAAGCACTATGTAAGTTAATTATTATTATTTTATATTTATACACACCAAGGTGATATTAGGAAAATGAGAGCAACAACGAACAAGAAATGCTAAATAATAAATACATTGTTAAACAAATACATATAAACAGTAAACAAGTAAAGTAAACAAGCCTCCACTTACTAGCATGATGTTAAACGGGGGCCTTGTCAGTTTGCTGTAAACACACATTTGAAAATGTTACAGTGGAACATGTTATGACTGCTGGTACCTGTCAACACAAACTGTCGGAGATTCTAATTTGACTCTAATTTAAGTTCTTTTGACATGTATAATTTAAAATTATTATTTCACTGGCAATATAGTGATCATATTGGATGTTTCCAAATTTTTTACTATAAAATAAATAACTACCATAGATGACCCATAAATAGCACAGATTTTGTAATGAGGCCATTGGGAAAATCTGGATAAACAGGCAGTAATGTTGTCAAAATGTTTGTAAATCAACCATTTCACAATCCTTACTTGTCTGGTATTGCCGAGAAGATGTCTGTAACCCATTCCTGTAAAGTGTCCAAAGTTTCTGAAAGCAGATCCTGTATGGTTATCATCACACACATTTGTCATCAAACATTCAACTGTGCCCTTTTAATGTTCATTTTGTAATAATAAAGTTTTAACAGCTGTAATAAATGTATTCTTTCTTGCCACCTGGACAACTGTGTCACGTGTGTGCCCACTGTCACATACAGCCTCATGGGAAAACTGTCACATACAGCCTCCTGGGAAACCTGTCACATACAGCCTCCTGTGAAAACTGTCACATACAGCCTCCTGTGAAAACTGTCACATACAGCCTCCCGTGAAAACTGTCACATACAGCCTCCTGTGAAAACTGTCACATACAGCCTCCCGTGAAAAAGCAGCATTGCAAGACAAGTGATAATTGAGACAGGCCAACTTAATTACATTTGTTTTATTCATTTAGATAAAATCATGTAATTGACCACATATAAGACAATTGTGTCATTTGTGTAAACTCATATAAGTGCACTATAATGATGACACATGTAATAAGATAAGCAAATTATTTAGTGATAGTAGAGCATTTCATTAATCCATACACACAGTAGTTTGTTAATCTTGATTTTGTCACTGTTAGTTTATGTCAATTTACTCTCACTACTATACCTGGGCTGACCCTATATAAATGTATGTAGTGTGTGTGTGTGTGTGTGTGTGTGTGTGTGTGTGTGTGTGTGTGTGTGTGTGTGTGTGTGTGTGGGCGCATGTGTGTGTGTGTGTGTGTGTGTGTGTGTGTGTGTGTGTGTGTGTGTGTGGGGGGTGTGTTGTGTGTGTGTGTGTGTGTGTGTGTGTGGTGGGTATGTGTGTGTGTGTGTGTGTGTGTGGGGGGGGCACATGTGTATGTATACGTGTGTGTGTGTGTGTGTGTGTGTGTGTGTGTGTGAGTGTGTGTGTGTGTGTGTGGGGGGGGCACATGTGTATGTATACGTGTGTGTGTGTGTGTGTGTGTGTGAGTGATGTGTGTGTGTGTGTGTGTGTGTGTGTGTGTGTGTGTGTGTGAGTGTGTGAGTGAGTGTATGCGTGTGTGCGTGTCGTGTGTGTGTGTGTGTGTGTGTGTGAGTGTATATGTGGTGCACATGCAGATGTCCACCTCTGTGTAATGCATGTGTATTTGTGTGCGTTGCCTACAGTACAAGACAACAGAAACAATAC
Source organism: Ridgeia piscesae (assembly GCA_025642075.2). Taxonomy (NCBI): domain Eukaryota; kingdom Metazoa; phylum Annelida; class Polychaeta; order Sabellida; family Siboglinidae; genus Ridgeia; species Ridgeia piscesae. Next base: position 63,657 of record JAODUO010001177.1, on the reverse strand, counting down.
ATATTACTTGCTGCTGGCGATATCTTAAAAGTTGAGATATCTGTAACAATCAAGCACTTAGCTACTAGAGTTGTTGACAGACACACCTCTGGCCTGTACTGCCAACGTCATAAACCTTGCCCCGTACATGACTCGGTGAAAACGCTTTAGTCGGCTGTGGATATCAATGTTGTTCTGTAGAGGCATTTCGTTTAACGTGTACTTGTTGCCTGCAAGAGTATAACATATCACAGTACAGATTTTCATATATCAGAGCCACAGCAATATGTCGAAAACATTTCACTCTCTCATTTGATAACTAAAAAATTTATGAAAAATTAATAAATACTATCATATGAACAGATGGGATTAATGTGTAAACAATAACCATTCTCACTGTGTTCACATCTGCAGGTAGCATTACAAGATGTGCATCAAAACAATTCCTTATTAAAGGTACGTGTTCCTTGTGCCATATTACCCTTAAAAAGTGATTCAAAAATGTATTTCTATGTAGAAAATATAAACATTTAAAAACAATATTAACACAGTTCACTTTCATCATTGATAGAACCATTTTTGGCCATCATGCTTCACCATAATAAAAACATCGACAAGAGATGTGAAAAGTGTGACTGTGGTAAGAACGTACCCCACATGAACTTGTTCATGGGGTGGCCCGCCTTGGCCATTGACGCCATCAACTGCTCCTTCCGATGGTTGTCTGACTGCAGATTCATTTCAAACTCTGCAAATTCACAGGCTCATACTTAATTGTCACACACTGCGTCACATGTTGCAAGTATGACTGCCATAAATCCTGTATTTGTAGTCATGAGTACGATTAAAACATTACTTCATGAACTATATATTAAATGTTAAGTACAGCTTTATAATTAAAATACATGTAATAGTTGTTCTGGGGTGTTTTTCAATGGTAAATTTATCAATGTTGCTCATAAAATATAATGCCAAAATCATTATACTGAAACATGTCGTGTTTGTTGGTTTTTTTATTACAACACAAACTGTCTAAGATTCTATTATTTGATTCTAATTTGTGGTTTTTGTACAAATATTATCTCAAGTTATTATTTCACATCTGATTATTTTCAAATAATTAACTACGAAACAACTAAATCATGACTTGTACAGCTTTAAAGAAGATTTTACAAACCGAAAGTTAGAATTTACATTGTGGTTCAGCTATAAACTTAAAAAAAACTCATGACTCATATAATATGGACCGAAGGACGCAGATTAAGAGATACACCATGTATCCCAGCATGCAACTGACCACTATCCACGGCGAGGATTTCGCGTTCCATGCTGTCACGTTTCAACAGTGGTTTTATGAAGAAGTTTGCAAACCGGTCCAGGGCTTCACGAAAATTCTTCTGCTGGATGTCAAAGTAAAACACCGTCTGTAACAAACAGACAGCAAACATTACAGACAGCAAACATCACAGCCATGTTCTCCCTTGTCAAAGCTGAAAGTAATAAAAATAAAGAACATTTCTACAAACTAGCTACACACCACATGAATACATATAAATTGCTTTTTACTGTTCGCAGGAAAGCTTTGAAGACAGGTTTTCCATTGATCTTTATTGTAAGCTACGTCACTTAATGGTAGAAATTATTGTTATTACAGATAACGCACTCACGCTTTCACATTCAGTATAGGCGTTGCTGTTGCCACCAAACTGTTTCACGTAGGCATCAAAGTCATTCTCATCTGGGTACTTCTCACTTCCCATGAACACCACTGGAATGGATGATACATAAAATTATTAGCATGAGGTCACATTTAAACAATGAGCTGAATAAATACTAAAAATGCATAAAATCAACATATTACAAACGTACATTGTGAGATCAAAATTTTGTAGACGGCATAAAAGGCTTTACATGTAATAGTAAAAGTTGGATTCAACTGACCTGACGTGGTTGCCCATATCTACTTTACCAAACTTGGTTCTGATATTCACTATGCATTAATGCAAGTTCCAATAATCAACAGGTGGCGCCAATGTACCAATTGATTTCCTCCATGACACAGTAGACACACATCAACAATGAAATGAACATTTTAGTATCCATTTTTATCAACTATTTATTTATTTTTATAACAATAACAACATTTATAAAGCACCATAAGTCTAGAGAAAAAGTCCATTCGGAGGTGCTAAAAATACATGAAATTTATAATGAAAGCAGCTGAATAGTAGAAATGGGCTCAAACAAGGCACAAATACATGCATACATACATATTATAAACACATATATATATTTATTTTTAATTCGTGTTAGTATTAATTACAGTTATTGTAGCTTTATTATTAATAGTATATATCTATTTGGATTAAGTTATTGCTAATATACATCTGTAGATGTATTGTTAATGTTTTTAATGTTACACAATTTAGTACTGCTGTAATGCACCTCTGAAAGGCTACAATTGTCAGATGTGGTGCCAACAAATACTGTATACTGTAATTAGAAGTATTATTAACAACCAACCATGCACACATACGTAATGCCTTACATATTCTGAAAGTGTACAAACTTACCCGGGTTGTACACAATCAGCCTTCAATTTGACTGATAAGAGAATTGCTCGAGCCACAGAAGAGAGACATATAAACCTACTGTGTTCGAGGAAGTGAGCCAGGCCAGGGATGTCCGGGGGATCGCAGAAACTCCCCACCCCAATACACAATGCTGCTGCTGACTGGAAGAGAAACACACAATACCTTACTGCGGGCAACAGTCAAAGTTTTTACATTTACGGCACAATATAATAAATCACATGTGGATTAAGTCAAAACAATGTAAAACGTAAAGGACAGTCCTCGATCTAGAGATTATCTGTTCCATTTCTAGGAATCAGTTAATTATTATAAAAGAAGAATGTTGGAACAGTTGTACTTCATCCCAATTTGCTTTTAGGTGAGTGGGAACCATCCATCTTCAAAGGTTTTTGCTCGCATAAATGCCTACTTCCATAGTAAGAGCCAATTCCAAACGTTTATTAGATGAATGTTTTGGTTACAGTTTGTATACTTCCGATTACTTCGTGGGTGCAGCATTCAAACTGTGGACATTTGATTAGTTAATTTGAATGCAATTCTGGGGGCAGTACAACTCCAGCATATTCATCCTAGTATTACGAATATCATAATTTCATTTAACTATTTGAAACAAGACAACCTCATCAAAGAATCATGTCAACTCAGAACAGCACAATCAATCGAAAGGAACACAGCAAACGTGTAATAAAATAACAATATCCAATAAAATACCGGCTAGGAAAGGTATTCTGCAACATAGATGTTATTTCAATGTGGAACGTTATGTCAGAAGTGTTTTCCTCTGATGCGGCCATACAGATAGTTGTGATTAGGAGGCCGGGATGAATACAGAATAATGATTTTCCTAGCTCACAAGAACCTCTTATGTCTATGGTTTACCAGCCCAGCTGAGTCAGAAGTTGAAGACGACGTTCTAGTTAGTGGCACCTGCATGTAGACAGAAGTCACACTGACATACAGCAAATTATCTGGTACTTTGTATTTTTTCAGTAATAAACATAGAAGACCATGCAATTATGCTCTGTTTGTAAAATGCTAATGACAACCGATATCATGATTATTCTGGACTTTCAAAACACGCACCATTCGTTCGCCGTGCTTCTTGCGTTTGTCCTCTTTGTCTTTCGACCTCTTGCCTTTACTTCCCGCATCGTCCACTCTGTCCGCTATATCGTCATCACTGGTGTCTTCCTCGTCATCGTCGGTCTGCATGTCATTTTCAGAGTCACTATCGGAGGTCATCGATGCATCATCGCCCTTTCCAGTTGTGCCGGTTGTGTTGCTCTCGGAGTTTGTTGCGCTACTTTCTGAGCAGCCATCCAACAGCATCATGTCTGAGATGAGCAGAGCAGTCAACCCATTCGGTAGCTGGATCGCACTGAAAGCCACCAGGTCTTACACAGTGTCCTCATTGAGTGAACAAAAGCAACGCGATGTGAAGAAACTGTGCAAGTTCATAAACAGCAAACAGAGGACTCTGACAAGTGCTGCAACCACCTCATATTTATGCGAGTGTATCGTGGTAATTATGTCACAATGCTGTATGTTTTTTAACATTCTGTAGATATTGTTATCACATGTATGTACTACCAAGTTGTTTTATTTGGGAACGAGTAGTTTTGCTATTTAATAAGGCAAGGTAGCAGGATTACTATTTCTATCCAGGGATACAATTAATCATTCTCTGGCAGTATGAAGCAATTTTTTTTAACATAGCTCATAAGATCACAGCAAGTTTAGAAAACATACCGATAATCCCTGGTTTACAAAACATACTGGTTGTGCCAGTTTTAGGAAACATACCGGTAATCCCTGGTGTCATTCTCCGACTTCACTATACCCTGTCCTCCCTGCATCATTGTGGTCTTTTAAGATCGTTTTTACAACCTTAGCACCAGTGCTGCCATCTATGTGACCCTTTTTTCTAGCATGGACACGCCTGGTACGCACTGCCGCACCTGAAATGTGCTATAATTTATAAGTGTGTTTCACAAGGAGAAAAATTTGAATTATCAATACATTGTACAACAAATTCCAGTAGACTATTATATGATGAATAACACATACAAGTGGTCAATGTTTTGACATATAGAGGGACGTCGATCTGGTTTTAAAAGTGTGGGGACGGGGGACCAATTTATATATACATATATGTATATATTATGTCTCTCTCTCTCTCTATATATATATATACAAGTGTATTATATATATATATTTCTGCACATGTCTAATATAATATATATATATGATTTGAAATACATATAAGTTTTTTGTAAATATAAAAAACTTTATTTATTGTTTATTGTGTTGGTTAGCAGTAACCCTGGCTGATCCCATCGTAAAACTTTGAATTTAAGCTTGGCCAATGAAATTGTTCACTGGATATGTAGTTCAAACCACTGTGTAACCATTTTTACAGCCAACAGTGATGCAATGTTTAGGATGCAAACGGGTCATAATATTGGAATTCACTGCAAATTTGGGCAGGTATATTTATTATGCTATTCTCCCAGCTGATGCAGTTGCAACTGCATGGTAAAGTTAACTGCTACTTCAACTCAGCTAAGTTTCAAACTTTACACTGTGGATCAGCCAGGGTTAGTTTGCATGGAAAAGGATGGGAGAGCCTCAATGTTTTTTGCAAGCATCAAGTTGGTGCAACTGGAGGTTCCCGCTACGGGCCTAGGGACGAGTAGAGTAGAGTACCCTCTTCCATGCTCTGCTGTGTCTGTGGATCCGCAAAGTTCTGCTTAGTGCCAAATACGGTATGTTGTATCTTGTTATATTATATTGTCCTAATAAAGCAACACCATTCAGTAGATGGTTTATTTTCCTGAAACCAAGTGTTGTCATTACCACTACACACATTTATAATCATAATGGTCACTGCTGTGTCAGTGATAGTAAACATCTGTCAGTCAGTGTCAACCACACTGACACTGCAAGCTGTTTTAAACTTGGTGCACCGTTTTATGTTTCAAAGGTTATAAACGACTTAAACATATGTCAATTGAACACAACAACGTGCATGTTTGATAAAATAACTTAAACAATAACATATTGAAATTGTGTAGCATAACTTTAAAAAACACAACTTTAACATTGACCCCACCACCAACGCGTGTATTCACCGGCGTACGATGTTAGTCTACAAAGTTTGATAAACGTCGCATGATTGGACAACCAGACTTCATTGACTCCCAATCACGGCCGTGTTTTCAACATATTTTATCCCTTGTAACAACGACAAATCATATACTATCGAATATCTATAATGTATAAATATCAAATCAAATTTAATGTTATGTTTTATTGGCGGATAATGCAGTGACTATAAAAATGTGATAAAAACTAGATATATTTAATATTTATACTATTATATTGATGTACGAGGCTTCGTTAATGTCAAAATGGCCACTACCATTGCCACGTCGAGGTGAAGTCTGTAACAAAAAGCAGTTGTAACTGTATTTGTATGTGTGCTTTGACTATTTCAACTGGTGAATTGCATTATAGATACAGTGTGCATGTATGAATGTATTCTATACAGTTGTCTTACTTGTATTAATCGATTTTGTCACATGTATGTTCAACTATGTTGTGCATTATCAGTTCTCGCAGTGCAACAACTTTTGCTAAGTTAGCCGGAGTCGATTCTGTTTTCACTTTCCTATGGATATATTTTAAATGTAAACTGATGTTTAGTCCTTGTGTAATTTAGAAAAAGTGAAGTAACAGTTGCATCGATGTTGTAGACAAACTTTGCAATTCTTAAACTGATAACGGGCGGTCGTCCACGTCAGGAACAGACGAGATGTACCATACACCGAGTGGCAGGACACAGCATGTCAGTCGTTCTGTCTGAGTCTGAACAGCAACATATCTAGGCACTTTTCCAGCCTCCATTCCAGGCATCTGCGTCCCTAGTAGTCAGCCACGGTGTCAGCAACTGTTTTCAATAGTTCTTATGACTGAGTTTTAACTGCACAAAATGAATATGTATGTTAAAACATGGATGTGAATGGTCAGAAAGGCCTGTGAAATGTGGCATAACATATCCACACTACAGGGCACAGTCTGTTCAAATCCCACCAACCTTTTGTGGTACTCTAAAACTGTGATATAACAAAACAGGTAGTATTTTTTTTTTTAACAAAAAGATGTTCTCAGAGTGTGTTGTAGTCTCGTAGAATTTGTTTACTTATGTAGCCAACACCCTATCTAGCAGTCATGTTATGTAGCTTTACTAACAAGAGAAAGACATTAACTTACAAAGCACTGTTAATAATAATATAATAATAAGTAATATGTTTCAACAAAACGTCTACACAAACTACACCTCCAATGGATCATCATCTGTAAGTCAAATTGTTTCGACAACAAATACATGTTTGCACTTTAGAAAACAAAAAATTATTTATTTTCTGTTTTCTTCAGGCAATGCAGTGGTGGCAGTGAAAATAGGTGATGTCGCTTGAGCAGCTGAATGGAGAATGTAGTGGACACATGGATTATTCTCACATTCTGCCACAGACCACATGAACACACTGTAGCTGTAGGCATCAAAGAACAACGCAGGTGAACATGTCTATTCACATGTCAATGCCGCAGTTTACCAAGACTTCGAGCACAGTGGCGTTGTGCTCGTTGGCCAGTTTTGTTAATTCTGCCGATCGTGTCATCATGCCGATTGCCATCATCCAACTGACGGACGAGTTCAAGTGGGATATGCACGGCCAAGGATGGGTGCTCAGTGCCTTCGCTGTTGGCTTCATGAGCAGTATGGTATGTCACATGGCACGTGCAGCTAGCTACCAGATATTCCAGTGTTTTCCCAGGTTTATGGGATCAAATCCCTTCGACCCTTTAGAACTTGGCCTTTTTTCAAGTCCCAATATCGCAATTTTTCCACTTACAAGAAACGTGAAAGTGAGTTCAATGTATATCACGTACATACAAACATTGTTTCTATGCTTTCAAAAATACCTACTATACTACTAGGCAGTGCCAAGAGTCATTATGCAGCAATACGCTATTATTTTAAGCTGTGGTTTTCTCATTTGAAATGTCAGTCATTTGATGACTTTGTCCAATGTGAATCGAAAACATTGATGGTGTAAACTTCTGTTGCACCTAATTCCTTGGAATCCAAACTCACAGGCACAGACACATAAACTTTTCAAGTTCAACTCGATGTATATTACGTCAAGTCCAACGTACATTTTAGTTGGAACGATCACTACTGATTTATTAATAATAATTATTCAGGTGCCAATTATTAATTTTTGAAAATATGTTGTATTAATTTGAGGTGTAATCAGTACGAACATTCATCATGAAGGTCAAACATTTTTTACTCTACATACACATGAAGTGTACTTTAGTTTTGACAAGTACAGGTGACCAAGTACAAGTACCCTGTACATGTCATTTAAAAAATATAATATGAAAAATATACTTCAGTACATGACACCACAGCCTGATACTAAGTGAGGTATGGAACCTTGCTGTTTTCACTCGTCTCATGGCCTTGTAACGTATTTGCAGAAACTGCCATTTCATAGCTGTCTGAAACAAATAGCCACTAGGCTATCTATCTCTCATACCAATTCTTCTTCTTCTTTTCGCCTTTTCCCACTAGGTGGGGTCAGCGGCCAGAATTCTTGATTTCCAGAATGTTCTGTCCTGGGCATCCCCTGGGGTGATCCGCAGGCCTGCATATCCCTTCGGACACAATTCATCCATCTCCCTCTTGGTCTCTTTTTCCTGGCACTCTCATGTCAATAACTGCTTTCACTTCGTTGTTTTCTGTTCCTCATTCTTTACAACTGTCCAACATTCTACTCCATACAGAAGTACTGGTCTAATGACAGTCATGGAGAGCTTGATCTTTAGTTTCCTTGGCATTTTCTTGTCACTGATGACTCCGGATAGGTCTCTCCACTTGCCCCATGCTGCACTGACTCTTGCTCTTACTGCTTCCTCTGAACCTCCTTCACTGATGGTGACACCTAAATATTTGAATTTATTCACCTGTCTGAGGCTTGTGCCTTGGCTGTCTTTGGTGTTTGCTTTTGTTCCTCTCCTGCTGCTTTCTCATACCAATTGTTGTGTTTTATTGTTCCCATTGTATTCTAAATTAATGTTTTTGATCAGCCAGCCTGATGATTATGTCAATGAAATATGGTCCTGAATATTGAGTTAGTTCAACACAATTTTTTTTTAAAAAAAACACCTGTTAAATTTACAGATCAACCCCAGTTGTTTTTTAATTCTCTTATATACTGACTGTATCTAAGTGTTAACATATGATCTACAACTGTACTCATTCTGAGCATTAGAGTGATGAGGATGAATTCTCCATAAAATGTAAACATCAAATTAACTAATTGTTTGCAGTGCTCACTCAAATGGAATTGGTATTCATCCGTCAGGTTCTAGGAGGGAAAGCCGCCAAGAAGTATGGAGGCAAGAGTGTGCTGACTCTAGCAGTGTGGATCTGGTCAATGTCCACATTTGTGACGCCTTTCTTTGCCACATCTATACCAGCTCTCATCTTCTTACGGGTGCTGCTGGGCTTTGGAGAAGGTCTGGGTAGGTACCACATGGGTGCTTAAAGACTCAAGAGCTATCGTTTTATATCATCCTATTGCCTGTGTTGTGTTTTGTAATGATGTAATAATAACAATGGCAGTGCTTGTTTAATTATTATTATTATTTTAATTACCTGAACATTTCACTCTATATTTCCTACTTTAAAGTAACTTTTAAGGTAGTTACTTTAATTGTTTGTAATGACCAGAATGTTTCTATTACTTGTTACTGATATATTTAATCTCTAGTAACTTTCACTGATCTTTAAAGATGTACAGCACGTATCTATCACGCATGAATGACATTTAATTGATTATCTGTAAGGTAAACATGACCTAGATAAAATAATTATTATCTCTAATTAATTTATGTCTCCGTTTATTTACATCCAGGTATGCCAAGTATATTCCATATATTTGCTCACACAATCCCTGTTGAGGAGCGCTCAAGAGCCTTCGGCTACCTAGTGGCCCTGGGCAGTATTGGACAAACAGTAGCTGCCCTGGTTAGTATTGCTCTGGGTGGTGATGTCTATTACTATAGGTGTGAGTCAACTCATGTGGCACAAACAAGAATCAGGTGTTTAAAGTATAAGACCTTGCGGTTTGTTCTTCTCACTGCAATTTTATTTAATCCATGTTTATCAGTTCACCTGGCTGTATGAATGAGAAACTGGCTATAGACATAAAATGGGCTGCCAACAACTATAATCTCCTGACAGAAGGTTCAGCATGGCTGAATGGTTTCCGGTTATGCTACTGTTTGGCTGACTGTATTTGTCAGCAAGTGAAGTGTCAAGTTTTGGACAGTTCTAAAACACTGCTATATAACGTCAGACAATTTGTAGAAGTAGATTGATCCTTACCAAATTTAAATAGCTAGGTAAATGTATAATTAGTTATAATAAGCAGCACCTAATCGATCAAGATTGCATCCAGGTGTCTTTCAAAGATATAATCAACTACTACTATAATTACAAGAAATAATTATGTAAAATTTATATTACAATAGAAATATGCATTCTCAATTTCAGACATTAGCGAAATAATAAAATAGTGCTTCCAAAATATGATGTATTAACATTTAGAATGTTTTTATTTTGTGTCATTACTTACTCAGTGCATGTGTGTCTTGTGACAGGTAAGTCCGTACCTGCATTGGTCGTGGATGTTCTACCTGTTCGGCTCCATCGGCTTCGTCTGGGTGCTGCTGTGGATCGTGCTGTATACCGAAGTGCGCACAAGCATCGAAGAGGAAGAGTTCATCCAGCCTCCTAAAGTATGTCGTCCCATGGTCTGGCTCGATTAATGCCAAGAAAAACTTGTTTAAAATGCATCGCACCCACCCAGGTTTATCACACAGTTCAGCTTGAGTGATGCATAAGAAAAAATTGGTTTTACAGATATGTTATATTCACCCATGTTTTCCCCTAGTTTGATTTGATTACTACACCAGAAAAACTTGATTGAAAAACGCATAATTTGTTGTCCCTTCCACAGGGAGATAGATCACTGCTCTACATTGGGGCACACAGCTGTCAACTTCCACACAAAACATCATGCATAAAATACGGTAGCTTTTATGGATGTGTAGACTTTCAAACCCAACTGAACATATGCTAAACTGTTAATGCGACATAACCGAAATTTAAAGTAAGTAAACGCATTACGTTGAACGTTGATGATTTATTTGCAGGTGACCAGTAGCAATGTACGGTGGGCAGAGTTCATCAGTCATTGGTCTTTATGGTCCATCTATATAGCACACTTTAGTATGAACTGGTCCAACTATATGATCATGCAGTGGTTGCCAACTTACATGGCTCGTAACCTTGGCGCCAACAAGCAGGATATGATGTTCACGGCTGTTCCACATATCATGAACTCAGTGTTTGGTGTAGGTAAGTAAAATATTTTCTCATGACTAGATAATTATTTTTTTCATAAATAAAATTTTTTGTAGCATTCAGTGTCTAATGACTTGAAACCAAGTTTTGTAAACAAAATATATTTGGAGTTGTAAAATATTTTGCTGAGCTATATTGATGGCAAATCATTTAAAATGAATGGTGAAATCAACAACATTTTGTCTTTGTTGTAAAAAGTGTAATGCCAAAAATTTAAGTAATATTTGCCCATGACATGTCTGCTTATTTACAGTTGCAGCTCATTTTGCTGATGGCCTCATAGCCCAGAAGTGGTCCGTGCTGTCTGTGAGACGTCTCATGACCAGTATTGGCCTGCTTGGTCCCGGCATCTTCCTTCTCTTCTTCAGTGCAGTCAGCAACCTCTTACTAGCCATGATGTGAGTTCTCTTACTGGCCCGACAATAGCTGTGTTGGCCCGGGGCCAGGCCGATCGATAATCAGGCCACCCAGAGGCCAATACAGTGGCAGTATGATTATGGTCAGATAATAATAAAAAATATTTGTATACAGTATACACTATGACTAGTAGCTTTCAATGTTAAGTTCACTCTCTGACCGGCCTTCAGCGGTGTGAACTAGCAATGACATGACTACATTTCTGCTATTATTTCCCATGTGTCAAACAATGGCATGTCTCAGCTGAAGGGTGATACATTTGAAGTTACTCTTGTGTCATAATCTGACGTCCATGATGAACTCTGGCACTCGGCGAGTGCTAATGAACTTGGTTGCAATATGGATGAACTTGGCCAATATGGAGTGTGACTGTGTTACATGCAGCAATATGAGCAGGACATATATATGAATGAATGAATCGCTCTATTACAGAAATAAACATTCCATATGCAAGAGTGTGTGCATTATATAAATACGCAATGTAATACTGATCAATACAAAGACTTTCAATCAATGTATAATATACATTGATCAAAAGTCTTTGTTTTGTATTACATTGCGTATGTATATAATGCATACACTCTTGCATATGGAATGTATTATGTGTATAACTCTGTACTAACGAATGTAACTTTGATTTGCGTTGGTGACCATAGTTGTGAGATGGCCATGTTACCATGGTAATCATTGAGAGTATGGTGACATTAGAAATTGTACGTATATTTGAGAACAGTTAATTTGAGAATACAAACAGGATTGTCATGTCGTTGTTTGCTACTGGTGGTTGCTGTGCATGTTCCTGATTGTGGTATTCCTCTCTCTTTCAGTCTTGTGTCTGTCTCTATGGGACTGAGTGCATGCAATTCATCTGGTCACTTAAGCAACCATGCAGATATTGCGCCACATCACGCTGGCATAACGTACGCCATCTCAAATACCCTGGTGAGTAGTGACCTGCTCTTATTTCGTTAGTCTCCTGCGCTTTTCTGAACCACAGATCATTTGTTTCCCAAAATGTTTTCGTTCCTAAAACTATGTTCAACATTGGCAAACGTGCATTCTCTGTAGCTGCACCCAAAATCTGGAATCAACACCCTGTTACTACGCAACCATCTGAATTTATATTAAAACAAGATTTCTTATTACATAACTAATAAATTTCAACTGACATTGCTGTTTCGACCACCACTGAATGTAATTTGGGATTGTGCAGTGTGTAATAATTTATAAATTGGGATAGACAGAGTAGTTAAGCAATTGAAAAATCTAAATCAAAATAAAGCTGCAGGCCCAGATGAGTCCTCAAAGAGGCTGCAGGGGAAATAGCCCCAATTATTACACAAATTGTTCAGCAGTCATACAACACTTCCAAACTTCCAGATGACTGGCTCCAGGCACTAGCACCAATACACAAAAAGAGCCTCAAATCAGACCCTGCCAATTACAGACCCATTTCATTAACATGTATACTCTGTAAAGTTATGGAGCACATTATCCTTAGCAACATGTGGAAACACACAAACACAACATCATCTTCCACTTCCAACACAGTTTCCAGTCAGGGCAGTCTTGTGAGTTCCAAACTCATCGAGACAGTCCATGACTGGATAACAGCCATAAATAACAAGACAGATAGATGCCATCCTGCTTGATTTCACCAAAGCCTTTGACAAAGTCCCTCATAAATGCCTCTTATTAAAATTAGCCTTCTGTGGAATAACTGGAAACACCAAAAACTGGATAAAATTGTTTCTTTCACATCGAAAACAGATAGTTTCAGTTTCTGTCGTATAATACATGTGTTACATATGGAGTACCACAGGGCTCAGTCCTAGGACCAGTTCTTTTTCTGCTATACAAAGATGACATAAACAACAACATTCAGTCTTCCACATGGCTCTGCTGATGACAGCATCATATATCACAACATGCTCTAATCTGACCTGATCAAACTACAAACATGGTCCAACAAATGACAACTGGAGTTTAACATCTCCAAATGTGTGCATCTCCCAGTAACAAACAAACCCAGACTACATTCGTATTCCCTCTGTGGTGTGCCACTCTCCACAGTCTCCAGCCAGCCATATCTTGGACTAAAATTAGATACTAAACTAACCTGGGTGAATCATATCACTGACATAGTTTCCATATCTTCATCAGTTTTAGGTATGAAACCATATGATCAAACGAACCCTCAGACCACGCAAACCTGATGTAAAGGAAACTGCTAGTCGACCAAAACTTTAATATGTCTCTTCTATATGGAATCCACACACCACTACCCAAATTAAACATCCTGAAAAAGTACAGCACTGTGCAGCCAGATTTGTCAAAAACTACCATCAATGCCAAACAGTCACAACAGACCTAAATCACCTAATAGCTACCCTTGGATGGCCCACTCTTGAGAAAATATTAAATACAGCTGTAACATAATCAACATCACACCACCACTGGGCCTATTAAAACCATAAAAAACTGTGGCCATTACATAGCTACCGGGTGCCGCATCAACACAGTGTTCTCTTTAAACAAACAAACAAACAAGCCAAAACAAACAAACATACTACCTAATGCATGCGTACAAGAAGCACTTCAACCTCCTGCTTTAGCCCAAGTTTTTGGGCTTTGGAGTAAACCACCTGAGGAATCTTATTTTAATATGACTTAATATATTCTTCCAACTTGATGAACATTTTCATGAACATCTGAATTTTTAGCCACTTATCACAAAAATATCTAGACTTATTTGTTTAACTTTAAATTTGTTTATTCCAACCCTAGGCCTCCTCTAGTGACAACTCTTGTGTTTCTCCATTCGCGATTATGTCTTATGATTTTTGTTTTCAAATACCTAAGGGGGTAGGCATATAGAAGTTGTTGTTATGTGTAGTTAGTACACTTATGGACATAACCAATACTAGGCTATAGATTCATGACATCAGCATCACAAAATAACGTGCAAAAATGTCCAAAAGATGTTCCGTAGTGAGGATATGATGACATTGAGATATTTTTATTTGGTTATTTGTTCAACTGCATTTTGTGAAGCACATTCCCTTGGATTACATGAGTTGTAATAATTTTCATATATACTGAGGCTGCCAACTTTGAACATAGTTATTGCTTAAAAAAAACAGGAGACATTTGTGTAGAAAGGAAATAGTTGATGTAATTAACCTATCCATCATGATGCCGTTTGTCTCCAGCAAAGTTAGAATTGTCACCTGATTACATCACACAAGTATGGAGTGATATCTGCTAACCTAAATCAACCGTTCTTGAATGCAGTTCTCACTTTAACTATTTGGCCATGTTTTTTCATAATTCTAATACAAAATAAAATTTGGGGCCATAAATAAAAAAACGTAAAATATCCGAACACTCAACATATTTGCAATCCATTTTGACAGCCTGACACATGGTGCAACAGGTTATATGATGTGTTGGATACTGAAAAGGTCAGTTGTAATGTAATGCTGCATTTTTCAGGCGACTATTCCTGGCATCGTGTGTGGTCCAATGACAGCCGAGCTGGTGACTCAGTCACATGGTCGCTGGTTCCCCGTGTTCATCATTGCAGCAGGTGTGAACTTTGTGGGCGGAGTTATCTACTTGAGTCAGAGCGCCGCGAGCCAGGTGCTGTGAGCGACAGCAATTTGTAGACCCCAAAAAGTCCATATTCCACCTGGGAAAAATTCCAAAATGTGACCTGGTCTTTCTCCATCCAGCAATCTCCTTTCTGAATCACTACGAAAGGAACAGTTGTATACAAAGAGTGCCTTACTAACATGTGTCATAAACAAATATTGCAGGTTAGTATTACTGTAGAGGCTCTGAGAGTTATTCAGTCAGATTGAACCTGGTTGCTTGACTAATATTCTCCACTCGGCCAGAAATTGAACTTTCTGTTGGTGTTATTTTGTGTATATTATTGTACATTTGTTGTTGAAACGAGTCATGTAGTCTGCATAAGGTGTTTACATATAGAAACACAGATATATTTAATTACTATCTGTCACACAAACATTGCTGTCTGTCTTAAAAAGGAAGTGTGAATGTGATTTTGGATAGTCCAAATATAAGACATAATTTTACCAGCTTATTTTGAACATTAATCTCCAAATATTAACACTTACTATATCCATGTAATGGGGCAGCTCAACTTTTGCATTTTTTAAATGTGTATATTGCAGTACATTCAACTACATTGCAAATAAGTCAGATTCAGCAATTTACTGACATAGATCATTGTTTTCGAATTCAGTATCAATGTCTGCACTGGTAGCCACTTTCTGTCTTGGATTTGTGTAATTTACCTCTCTCAAAAAAGGATTAAACAATGGGTTTAGCTCCTGTAAAGTACAGGTTGAAAATGTTGCATCCGTTTTCAACCTCGTTACTCATTACCTAGTGGCGCAAGTGCTAATTATGTTACGTTTACCTCTACTGTTGATAAATGCGGGAGTTTGTATTATTACAAGTGTACATTTACAACATATTTTACGTAAGATATATTTTGTACATGCATGAAATGCATGAAGCCATTCCACCAGCATGGAATGTGAGAAAATCAAAACTAGATTTCTTTGCGGTCAGGCCAAAATGAGTCTGATGCAAGTGTTATGAAGGTGTCTAGTGTAAATAACAGCAGAATACACCAGCGTATGTTTGTACCAGCTGTAGTCCAGATTGTTTGAGGAGACATGGTGTCCACACAACTTTCATTATTGCTTCCAATTCATCTGTATCCACACATGTAGAAAGACTGTTCCAAAAAAGAAATTCGCATTCCATCTCATTCTGATTGCATGATGTCCAAGTGACAGATGTATTTCTGTTTACATATTGGCTATTGCCGGGAATCATCTACAAATTACATAGGCCATGAAAGTGTGGGGAAAGCAAGATTATCCATAGCAGATTTGTGGATGGCCGTAGATTTGTATGAAATAGACATTCAAACATGATCAATTCAGTGTACAAGAGATGGAACAATGCGATTCCTTAGATGTTGTGATTGGCTTGCTTTCTGTTTGCAATCCGTCCGACTTCATTATGAACACGTTTATCCAAACACATCCGAAACAATTGAATAGTTTCACCAATTGAGACGCACTGTAGTATATTTAAACCTGGTAAAATATTATAAAAAATATTTCATGTAATTTGTATATGATTCCAGCAATACGTTTTGCACTGTGATGTATTAAATACTGCAGTAGACAGTGGAATTACTGGTTAGTGAGAATTATGTTGCTATGTTGTGAACTGAAAGTGACTTTTATTGGTGGTATTATAAAGACGTTCTTGTCTTGCATTGTTTACAGTTTTGAGAGAGAGTGAGAACTTTCAAAGCTGTCTTTTTTCCTCTTACGTTGTGGACTGCGTGCCTTGTTAACTCACAACATATACAGATGACAGGTGTATGTTTATGTGATGTATAGTTTATATATTCTAATGCAGGGTGCATGATGACAGCTTTGTGCACAGCACAGCCAGTTATCATACCGCGGTTGAATGAGGAGGCATAGCACATTTAAAGTACAAATCTCATCCGTAAACGCAGCATGGTACTTTGCATCGTATCTAATGAAACTAGAAGTGTCTGTGTGTGGATAATCAACAATGCAGCATCATAGAAATGCAATCCATGTCTGTGGCTGCACATATAAGTGGAGACTGGAAATAGTCTTCCCTAGAGTTATGTCAAGCTTGTAAATTTGTTTAATTTACAAGTGATGAAACTGTTAATTTTTGCCGAATTGAATGATGTTGAGGTGGTAGATTGATGCGAAGAAACCAGTATGTTTGGCTGAGAGATTCTTTATTTTCTTGATCAAGGCACAATTGGTGTAAGCCATTTAAAAGTGAAAATGCAGACAAATGTACATAGAAAATGTGTATTTTTGTTTACTTGTGTCGTCCTGTTATCCAATTGTACATATACATTAATGAGAAATAAACTATTTATCTCTACGTATGATATGTGTTACGATTCATTTTGTAATCCTAGTATAGTACATGTGCAAATTACTAATCAAGCTGAGTAAACACATTCTGCATGTAATACGATTTTGTGAACATGACAAACATGCCAGGTTGGTGATACAATAGACAGTACTGTGCCAAGCTGTCAATTGAGAAGACTTCAGAAAAGACAAACAATACTAGCATCTATGGAAATAAAAGATGTTATACAGGGATGTATGGAAAATCCTAGCACACACAAACACACATACACACAGTCAACCATATCAGTCTAGTACAATCCAATACAGCCACAGCATCAGCTACTCCTATTTACACTTGCACTGTCAGTGGAGTACATGTGCTAAGCACTAACTTACACCAACCAATTCTTCTTGAAATCCAGGAGATTGAACAACAGTTCAACTTGACACTGGATTGGGATGAATTGTTTGAGATTTTCGCTGGAGCCTCGATGGTTCAGTCGGTCTCCTGTCTCGGATGATATGGGAAGACGACATCTTTAGAATATTTGAAGCAAACCCTAACTCTGGCAGTCTCCTAGAAAGTTTGGGAGTTGCCAGGTATAACTTTTATGTAAAACCACACATCATATAGGCCCTATTATATTCTTAAGGCAGATTATGCAGACCGATTAAGCATATAGCGCCGCCTTATGCAGACCAAGGCCAGTCTGCACAAAACGTTTTACCTCTGTGTGAATAATAAATGCCATTTTAAAGTTTGAACTGTTAGTGTACGTACTATAACTATATGAATAATTATTTTATCAATATAAAAGAGCACGGTTTTCAGTCCTAGTCTCTCACAATGGAACAGTATGCATACACTATTATAGTATTGCTCTAGTAGTTGGTACAAATAGAAGCGAGACACAGTCTTGTACAGTTACTGTATACAAGTATATACACAATAGGAAGGGATCTTTCTACAGAGCTGTCTTTTCTTCCTGAAATTTCTGGTGAGCAGTTGCATCACTGAAAAAGAAGAGGGGACAAATTCAGTGTTAATTTGCATGTGATAGTTTGTGAATTCCATAACATCATCTGTGCTAATATTGTTATTCCTGCATTTTAGGTAAAGATGTGGCATGGACATTTCTTTGCAAACCATTAAACTACTTGCTTTTTATGAAAAACAAATGTTACAAGCATTTATTTACAGCTAACTTTCTTTATTTGCCATGTAATTACAAAAGAATTAGATAATATTCAAAACACAGGCATAACATTACACCTAAATAACGTTTAATACCATCCTCAAAAACCAGGACTGTTTGCCATGCAAACTACCCCTACCCCTGGCTGACTGCACATCTCGTGTGCGATTTAATTGGTTATCTGGTAATCAGCAGCAGTGACCCCTGGCACTTGAGTACTACTTTAATACTAATTATAAAATGAATTGCCAATTGCATGGTGAGAGCAGAACTTTTACCATTCGTTAGGTGTATCTGCAGCAGTGGTGGTAGTGATACTGGTAGTGGTACTGGTAGTGGTACTCGTAGTGGTACTGGTACTGGTACTGGTAGTGGTAGTGGTAGTGGTAGTGGTAGTGGTAGTGGTAGTGGTAGTGGTAGTGGTAGTGGTAGTGGTAGTGGTAGTGGTAGTGGTGATGACCCCTTGCATAATGCTGGTGTAAATGTTCATGTTACTATATTTTACACTATGAGCGGTTTTCTTTGTATATATATACATGTATATGTATTATATATATATATATATATATATATATATATATATATATTATTATACTTAAACAAATTAAATACTTATTTTTTGTGAACTAATGCCGCTACCCGTTAAGTGGCATTCATTCAATCTATGGACGCACCTTTCACCAACTTCGCTGTAGACGGGGTTATCGACCCCGTTACGTGTCGAAGTGCTGGTCTTCGCTGGCAGTGTGGAGGAGTCGCAGTAGTCTTCAGTGCTGACACCTGGTGGAGGAGGTATGACGTCATACATGTTCAATGGCCGACTGTAATCGCCGTTGTCTCCCTGTAGCGTGTGGGTGGCACTGTTGGAATATAGTAAAGAATCCGATTAAATTGTTTTTATCTTAATTATGCAAAGTGGACATAGTAGTTGTGTTATGTGTTGTTATGTTTGGTGGCTTCCTCTCAAGCCATGCAGGGATGTAGTCTCTGGTGGCTTCCTCTCAAGCCTTGCAGGGATGTAGTCTCTGGTGGCTTCCTCTCAAGCCATGCAGGGATGTAGTCTCTGGTGGCTTCCTCTCAAGCCATGCAGGGATGTAGTCCCTGGTGGCTTCCTCTCAAGCCTTGCAGGGATGTAGTCTCTGGTGGCTTCCTCTCAAGCCATGCAGGGATGTAGTCTCTGGTGGCTTCCTCTCAAGCCTTGCAGGGATGTAGTCTCTGGTGGCTTCCTCTCAAGCCATGCAGGGATGTAGTCTCTGGTGGCTTCCTCTCAAGCCATGCAGGGATGTAGTCTCTGGTGGCTTCCTCTCAAGCCATGCAGGGATGTAGTCCCTGGTGGCTTCCTCTCAAGCCTTGCAGGGATGTAGTCCCTGGTGGCTTCCTCTCAAGCCTTCAGGGATGTAGTCCCTGGTGGCTTCCTCTCAAGCCTTGCAGGGATGTAGTCTCTGGTGGCTTCCTCTCAAGCCTTGCAGGGATGTAGTCCCTGGTGGCTTCCTCTCAAGCCTTGCAGGGATGTAGTGCCTGGTGGCTTCCTCTCAAGCCTTGCAGGGATGTAGTCCCTGGTGGCTTCCTCTCAAGCCTTACAGGGATGTAGTCCCTGGTGGCTTCCTCTCAAGCCTTGCAGGGATGTAGTCTCTGGTGGCTTCCTCACAAGCCTTACAGGGATGTAGTCCCTGGTGGCTTCCTCTCAAGCCTTACAGGGATGTAGTCCCTGGTGGCTTCCTCTCAAGCCTTGCAGGGATGTAGTCTCTGGTGGCTTCCTCTCAAGCCTTACAGGGATGTAGTCCCTGGTGGCTTCCTCTCAAGCCTTGCAGGGATGTAGTCTCTGGTGGCTTCCTCTCAAGCCTTACAGGGATGTAGTCCCTGGTGGCTTCCTCTCAAGCCTTACAGGGATGTAGTCCCTGGTGGCTTCCTCTCAAGCCATGCAGGGATGTAGTCTCTGGTGGCTTCCTCTCAAGCCTTACAGGGATGTAGTCCCTGGTGGCTTCCTCTCAAGCCATGCAGGGATGTAGTCTCTGGTGGCTTCCTCTCAAGCCATGCAGGGATGTAGTCCCTGGTGGCTTCCTCTCAAGCCTTACAGGGATGTAGTCCCTGGTGGCTTCCTCTCAAGCCATGCAGGGATGTAGTCCCTGGTGGCTTCCTCACAAGCCATGCAGGGATGCAGTCTCTGGTGGCTTCCTCACAAGCCATGCAGGGATGCAGTCTCTGGTGGCTTCCTCACAAGCCATGCAGGGATGCAGTCTCTGGTGGCTTCCTCACAAGCCATGCAGGGATGTAGTCTCTGGTGGCTTCCTCACAAGCCATGCAGGGATGCAGTCTCTGGTGGCTTCCTCACAAGCCATGCAGGGATGCAGTCTCTGGTGGCTTCCTCACAAGCCATGCAGGGATGTAGTCTCTGGTGGCTTCCTTGCAAGCCATGCAGGGATGTAGTCTCTAGTGGCTTCCTCACAAGCCTTACAGAGATGTAGTCTCTGGTGGCTTCCTTGCAAGCCATACAGGGATGCAGTCTCTGGTGGCTTCCTCACAAGCCATGCAGGGATGTAGTCTCTGGTGGCTTCCTCACAAGCCATGCAGGGATGTAGTCTCTGGTGGCTTCCTCTCAAGCCATGCAGGGATGTAGTCTCTGGTGGCTTCCTCTCAAGCCTTGCAGGGATGTAGTCTCTGGTGGCTTCCTCTCAAACCTTGCAGGGATGTAGTCTCTGGTGGCTTCCTCTCAAGCCTTACAGGGATGTAGTTTCTTGTGGCTTCCTCTCAAGCCTTCCAGAGATGTAGTGTAGTCTCTGGGGGCTTCCTCTCAAGCCTTGCAGGGATGTAGTCTCTGGTGGCTTCCTCTCAAGCCTTGCAGGGATGTAGTCTCTGGTGGCTTCCTCTCAAGCCTTGCAGGGATGTAGTCTCTGGTGGCTTCCTCTCAAGCCTTGCAGGGATGTAGTCTCTGGTGGCTTCCTCTCAAGCCTTGCAGGGATGTAGTCTCTGGTGGCTTCCTCTCAAGCCTTGCAGGGATGTAGTCTCTGGTGGCTTCCTCTCAAGCCTTGCAGGGATGTAGTCTCTGGTGGCTTCCTCTCAAGCCTTGCAGGGATGTAGTCTCTGGTGGCTTCCTCTCAAGCCTTGCAGGGATGTAGTCTCTGGTGGCTTCCTCTCAAGCCTTGCAGGGATGTAGTCTCTGGTGGCTTCCTCTCAAGCCTTGCAGGGATGTAGTCTCTGGTGGCTTCCTCTCAAGCCTTGCAGGGATGTAGTCTCTGGTGGCTTCCTCTCAAGCCATGCAGGGATGTAGTCTCTGGTGGCTTCCTCTCAAGCCTTGCAGGGATGTAGTCTCTGGTGGCTTCCTCTCAAGCCTTACAGAGATGTAGTCTCTGGTGGCTTCCTCACAAGCCTTACAGAGATGTAGTCTCTGGTGGCTTCCTCACAAGCCATGCAGGGATGCAGTCTCTGGTGGCTTCCTCACAAGCCATGCAGGGATGTAGTCTCTGGTGGCTTCCTCACAAGCCATGCAGGGATGTAGTCTCTGGTGGCTTCCTCACAAGCCATGCAGGGATGCAGTCTCTGGTGGCTTCCTCACAAGCCATGCAGGGATGTAGTCTCTGGTGGCTTCCTCGCAAGCCATGCAGGGATGTAGTCTCTAGTGGCTTCCTCACAAGCCTTACAGAGATGTAGTCTCTGGTGGCTTCCTTGCAAGCCATACAGGGATGCAGTCTCTGGTGGCTTCCTCACAAGCCATGCAGGGATGTAGTCTCTGGTGGCTTCCTCACAAGCCATGCAGGGATGTAGTTTCACGAGGCCAACCAGGAATGATGAATACCACTAGTAATGACCACTAACTATCCCACCAGATGCTCTCTGTGGTGCAAAGTTAACTGAATCAAACTAGTAGTGATTTCCCATGTTTTCATAGATTTCATCGGCCTATGTAATGTATTTAAAATAACTGGATGTCAGCGAATGCTGTCAAACTGATGGGCTTACACATTAGTTCTACACACTTACACAGACAATTTAAAACTCGATCCTATGGTGTTGCCCACCGCATCGATACTATGGTGTTCCCCTCTGTTGCCCTCATGATTGGGTACCAACGATTGTTCTACCATTCTCTTGGCTGGGAAAGGTGCCTTGAAAACTATCCGAAATATACGTATATGTAAATAAAACTCTTAGAGAGTAATTGCATATGTCTTAAAACGTCGTCAGCAACAAAGCGAATGGCCCAAGAAAGCGAATGAACCAAGAAGCAAATGAACACAGAAAGACGAGCTAAGCCTACCGGCCGTTACAATGCTCCATTGACATGTCAACACACATTTTCCACTATATGCAGGGGCATTACTAGCTACAGATACTACGTAAGATATCAAGTATGCTTATTAAAAATGTATGGTCAAGTGCAATAGGGAATCTAACTGTTTTAATCGTGTAAAAGCATGTTACATTTAGTGATTTCCCAACGGACAAGTTAAATTACTACTTCTTGTCTGTCTGATAACTTAGCTATTTGTATCCAGGACAAATAGAAATAAAACATCCCTCAAGAAGTAGGTTTTGAAATGTTTTTGTTCGTGGTACAATACAAAATTAATTGCTGTATCGAAGACTGAACTTGTAATTCTACTTGTCCGCTGGACAAGTAGTTAATATGAACAATTTCGAGTCCTGTTGTGATGCAACTGAACTGTAGACTACAGTGTATAGTGCGACATTCTTGACTTAAGTCAAGAAACTCATTCAGACTTGCCACATTTTTGGGATGGCAACCTGTATTTTTGACGTAAAATTCTACAAGAATCTGTATCAATCTATATCAGATAACTCGTATACAAATTTGTCGTGCATACCATAAAATACATGAATATAACATATAAAGCAAATCAACATCCAATAATTTTATAGAAATATTGTTTAACCATGAAAAGAAAGCTGAACAAATACTGAGAATTTTGCAAACACACAGAAGTAATTAATGGGATATCTTTCAGTTATTAAAGGCCAAACAACATATACTATTAATAACAATAATAACAATTTAATTAACATTGTAGCAACAGTTGAAAGAGAAACTTTTATAACAAACAAGACCAAATAATTCAGAACAATTTAATCTACTCTTGTTGCTCTGCAATGATTCAAACATTGCATTAGCATAATAATTACCATTTTAAATATATTTTGTCTGCTCAGTAACTGATTAATTAAATAGAATAATTCTCCCATTTTTTATTTTGCCAGTAGACAGTACTATAGACTATACTGGTCTATAGACATAGTATAGATCGACTGTAATCCTAGGCCTAGCCTGGCTGGTGCAGGTTTTAATTACTAAAATATGTATTTGACATGCATCTTTCTGTCTGTAATATATTCTGCTGATGAATAATAGACAGAATTAGATCAAACTAGGTTGGCAATGGGTTGGCTATATTTACCAGATGGCACATCGATTAACGTCATGACGTGTCTTCTTCACCTGTACTGAGCGATAATGGGGAACCTGTCTGGTTCGGCGTTGTACTCGTATCAAACTCATAACTGGTGTCAACATTAGGTCAAACAGGTCTCCATTGTCCAGGCAACACAATACTTGATTGAATTAAGCTCTGCTATTGTCTGTGAACTTGGATAACTGAAAGGATTAGCGACCTAGTATTTATCGTGCAGGGCGCGCCATGCTGACTGGTTATTATTTGGCTCGATTTGATGTCCGATTGTTTAGGGCATTAGGCATTTTCAACCGAAGCGGTCAGGAAATATTGCAGTTATGTACTGCTGATAACGTCACTAATAACAACTAAAATAACATTTCGCCAATTTAATTACAAGCAGAAGCAGTGGGGCACTTTGCCTGTGAGAATGATCACGGAAAACATTCATTTTAATCGATTATCATAGTGATTGCTATATCCATATGATATGGCATCGGCGACAAGTTGTGTTTGGCGGCGAACTTGACAAGTAATGAAGAATGTCATTTTTCACGCAGTACAACCTGTTTTGGGGCAAATGTATATACATATGTTATGATTATCTGCATTTAGACAACTTGTCATATATAGGTGCCTAAAGAACTGTTGTGAAACCAAACGTACTGCAATATAACATCGGAGCTATTAGATAGATGCATTACCACTGGTAACATGCACGGTTTATTAATCACGAGCAATAATCCGTTGTATACATTTTGATTATCATTTTAACATCCATTATCACATATTGTTAATCATATTACGTAACACATATGACATATTTAAATAAAATTTAATAAGTTAAAATATATTTTATTATCACTAAATCAATAAAATGCAAATCCCGTAAAAGATACATACCGTAACATATGGCCTAAAATAATTGTTTACATGTTAAAGAAATCTCGTAGTCCCACATCCAGACCATCACGTACTTGCTTGGCTAGGTTATAGACAAACACTTTACATAGGGGCCTACATGTAAATATAGTCCTACACCAGAGTTAGGTCAACCACCCCCACATAAGGACAACGAGCACTTGTCATCCTCGTGTCGGCTATACATAAGGCCATGTAGGCCTAATTTTTATTAATTCTTGCACATACACTGGCCCGGCCACCACCAAACTGTTTACGCTTTTGCTAGTTTTGGTAAATAATCCACCGTTAAATAAATGTTCGCATGTGATGGATGCGGCTCGTGTGTCGTCTACCTAGAGATGCATGGCCGTTACCAGGTTTAGTCCCGTACGAATTACGTAAGTAGGACGGTTTCCGCGCGTTCTTCGTTTACTTTAAACGAGAATAACGTTGGATATGACGGCTATGGCGGAAATGACGTCAACACTGGTTTCCAGTGAGTAACCACGACGAACGATCATGGAAGCACTGGGCGATGCGCCGCTGTATTCAGGAAGAAATGTATTGGTGTTCGAACGCAACACGAGATTGAGAACGAGCGTGCGTGCACAACTGAGAGGTAGGTCTGTTGAAATGGTAGCGATAATTTAAGTGTGCTCAACGGCTAAAATGTACGCAGTACGATATTTCAAGTAGACATTTGTTGTGATAAGATCACGGCGATGTTGAATAGTTCTGAGAGCGGGCAAATGTAAGCACACAGTTCCTCCTGATGTGTTTTATCATTCACTAACATCACAAAGATAAATAGCAAATAGTGTCAATTTTTGTTGCTTTACAAATTCTTAATAAGAGTGTTTAGGTTGCCTTTCTAATATATGACGTCACGGTCGCGTAGAGTTACGTCACACCACGAACGGCACAAGTTTTGTTCTCGTTACATTACTTCCGGTAGCCATTTCATTTCAGTTGCATTATTATGTCTCATCTACATTTAATGGCAAATACAGGCTTTCTCTCCGTCACGTTTCATATCATGATATATATATATATATATATATATATATATATATATATATATATATATATATATATATATAATACATACATACATACATACATACATACATACATACATACATACATACATAACATACATAACATACATACATACATACATAACATACATACATACATACATACATACATACGTCTATATTATTATTAACTGATACATGATTATTAGCTCTGCCGTTGGCTTAAGAAGACGGTCAGGGCAAGTCGTCCCTGCCCCGCATGGCTACTCTCGGGTGCAGCTAATCCGTCTGTCAGTATCCGGGATGAGTTCCTACCCAGGGTGGAAGGCCATCCTATTCTGTGGCCTGTTATTGTTATTTGTCTTGTATGTTTCAGATACAGTGCTTCAGCTGAGACAACAGCGGACACCTGAAGGAGGAGTATCGATCAAAAGGTATGTCGCTAATTATTATCTTAAGTGAACCAGAAGAGGACGCAGAAGCGGACGCAGAAGATGGAGCAGAAGAGGACACAGAAGAGGACAGCGAAGAGAACGCAGAAGAGGACGCAGAAGAGGACGCAGAAGATGGAGTAGAAGAGGACGCAGAAGAGGACCAACTTTTTGCAGAAGGGGACGCAGAAGATGGAGTAGAAGAGGACGCAGAAGAGGACGCAGAAGAGGACATAGAAGAGGACGCAGAAGAGGACACAGAAGAGGACGCGGAAGCGGACGCAGAAGATGGAGTGGAAGAGGACGCGGAAGAGGACGCGGAAGAGGACGAACATTATGACAGAAGAGGACGCAGAAGGGGACGCCGAAGATGGAACAGAAGAGGACCCAGAAGAGGACACTGAAGAGGACGCAGAAGTGGACGCAGAAGATGGAGCAGAAGAGGACGCAGAAGAGGACCCAGAAATTAATGTTATCAATTTATCCATTGCTCTATTAACTGTGTTTTCGTTATATTTCCAGGTGCTGTGACGTCACTGGATATCGTAATGAAGGGTGTCGACAAAGGGTGCTTGTGTAATTGCTGCTGTGACGACAGCAGTACTTTTGGATTCATCTTTGTTCTTCAGGTACGTCTTAAGTCGTGTTGCCTTAAATTCGTATATTACGTTGCATCAGGTATTCCGCTGCTCTGTTAACTGTTTTACACACAATGCTTCAGCCGTGACGTCAATGGACGACTGAAAAGTGAGCATTGAACAAAAGGTATATTTTACATATTTGCTTTCTCCGCATTTTCAGTTTTGTTCTTTGTTTAAGGTCGTAAATAGCCACGACGCCTCTGCCTTACTGGCCAGGTTGTTCACATTTCATGGTGTAATGACCTTCTCAGAAGAAGCCGGTACAGCACGTGACATTCTGATTCATGTTCCGGTTTTAGGCCGATGACATCCAGTGTTTCTAAGACGTTCGCTCGTCAACGACCGGGGTCTCGCTAGGCGGAGACAGCGACCTTCAACTGAAGCACACGTCACGGCAGTAAGAGATGCCGACGGACCGGCACCGTCGGCTCGGCTCTGTCGCGCACGTCGCTCACCCAGAGTAACGGCGCGGGATCGAGACGCGCCAGGACCTCGCACACGAGTAATGGGTTCGTCGAGTCAACATCATCCACAGAACGTTTGACGCCTCGCTACAGACGATGCACAATGACACGTGTTTGTGCGGCGCAAAACGTCTGTACCTTACGTAACTCGGACACGCCGTGTCACTGTTTAAGCCACAACGCATCATCAGATTGTTCAGATACTGGCCAATGTTCTGTATGGACTTTGCCGATGGGCGTACCTGCGAGTCACGTGATGTGACTGAAAGAACACTTGTGACGGTCCATATCTGGACATAAGTGGGTCTAGACTATAATACGGATATATTTATTGTGAAATTATCCGCGTAATATAACCATCAACCTACAACTCTTTGTTGAAAAGATTTTTTTGGTCATTTGCAATAAAAGTGCACACGAGACTACCGAATCGTTTCACAGACTCGAATATATCTACGTCCTCTACTGCTTGTGTAAAGGTGTACTGCAACTGTGGCTACGCATAGGTCCCTCATTATAAAGTTGAATACACAATCATATTTCGGTTGGTTTAGCATTGGTTGTGACTAGGTCTCCACGTTTTACTCGTTCTATACCACTTCTAAAGTCACTACAGTCCGATATCGTATCATCTTTCATACACATACCACTAGGCACTTTCACGTAAGCGACCGTTGTATTTTCATTGTTTCCTCCTGCAAGGAAACCTATCCAGTTTCGATCATCTAGTTCTGATATATCTTTGTCCCTAGGGTATATACTAATATTTGGACTAGGGTTTTATCTTGTACTCTTTGGAATATGCTTCCTTTTAGTGTTAGAACAGTTGCAAATATTGACAAATTTCGCCATCAGTCCACCTGTTGACAACTGAAATATTTATTGACTCTGAGATAGACCAACTGTTTTGTATTGATGCGCCTGTAAACTTGGTTTTCAATAATTTAGGCGTAACAGAAGTTATCATAAAAATAAATTAAATACGCGAGTTCTAAAAGGGGCCAACTCCACAATTTTTCGATTTCCACTTTTTGCACGAATTTAGCCTTCATATAGCAAGGTACCCGATTACATTATAAACAGACCCATTTTCAGTGTTTAAGTCATCCCGAATGTAGTGGCCATTATGTCTT
>JAODUO010001177.1:20000-32500 GCA_025642075.2 Ridgeia piscesae | reverse complement strand
GGGGTCCCGACGTCGGCCTCGATGGCGTAACCGTCGTTGTGGTCGTTGTTGTCGTTGTGGTCGTTGGCTCAGGCACTATGCGCACCTGCAGAGAGTATCGGAGACAGTGTAACGTTTCACCAACATTCATATCGGTGTGTGCAGATTGGTGCTGGGTATAATATGTATGAGATCGCGACTTGAAAAAACACCGGGTTATTCACTTAAGCAGCTTTATGTATCACGATTATTTTAACAACACCGCGCCGTACACTCACGCACGCACGCTTACCACGGCACACCAGCGATCCACATCTCACACAACTGCCACCACGCACGCACGCACGCACGCACGCACGCACGCACACACCACACACACACACACACACACACACACACACACACACACACCACACACACACACACACACACACACACACACACACACACACACACACACAACACACACACACACACAACACACACACACACGCACACACGCACGCACGCACGCACGCACGCACGCACGCATTCACGCACAAACGCGCCGCATGATACGGGACGCACGAAGAAATTAACAATCACAATTCCACAAATGTAATCATAATACTGCATAAATTTGATCTACTGTGATTTCTGATCGATATTACTACTATTAAAGTATTATGATTGCCATTGTGTAGGCTTCAGAGAGCTCTGTTAGGAGATCTGATGTACTCGCCTCGAAACCGATCTCTTTCTCAATGGCCTTCTTTTTGTCATAGAGCATGGCTGCCAGACTCGGAGCGTCGAACAAAGCCTGGTCGGATGTGCCTTTTCTCACGTAAAATGAGACTTGTAGACCAGTTGCGGTCTCGTTCGCCGAGAGAATGACAATGTCATTCGGTCTGTTATAACAGAGTAGGCTGTGTTATTAACTGCCGAGTTGTGATTATGATATATATATATAAATATATATGTGTGTGCGTGTGTGCGTGCGTGCGTGTGTGCGTGTGTGCGTGTGTGCGTGTGTGCGTGTGTGTGCGTGTGTGCGTGTGCGTGCGTGTGTGCGTGTGTGTGAGTGTGTGTGGCATATGTGCGTGCGTGTATGCGTATGTATATATTTGTGAGCATGCGAGTGTGCATGCGTGTATATCTGTACGTGCGTACAAGCTTGCGTGTATCAGCGTGCACGTGTGCGTGTGCATGTGCGTGCGCGTGCGTCCTTACCTGACTGTGTCCTCTGCTAGGCTCTGACTGAGTGCACTGACGGTGCTGCTACTGTTCACTGCTGAGTTCACTGCAGAGGCGACGGCTTCTTGGAATTGTGTCTCGTTAAACTGCAAGAAAAACCAAGGATAAACATTTTGCTGATATTTGGCGAAGGCAAATTAATACTACCCTACATACAATTACAACTGTTATGCAGTAAATATGTACACATCACATAACTAGGTTATATGAATACAAATAACCACATCAGTGTACAATTTAATTACAACTTATGTGCCCCTGTGTACGCCATGTCATTGACCAGAGCGACATTAGAATACTGACGGGACAGCAGAGATGGAGTGAGTACAATACAAATGTACTCGAGTACGAGTACGATTACTTTGAACATGCATGAGTACGAATACGAGTACGAGTACTCAGAAAACAAATGTACTCGAGTACGAGTACGATTACTTTACAATATACTCGAGTACGAGTACGATTACTTTAGAATGTAATCATGATTACTTTCATGATTACTTTAATGAATATCCTGTTTCTAACATAAAGGTGACTTTCATGGAATCCCTAGGTGTCATTCTTGTTCTGTTGTTGTGTCACTAATGTTCTAACTGATAATGCTATCCACTATCCAGGTGTTATTATTATTAATAATTAGACGACTTTCTCACGTATTGGATGAATTAATGCTGGATTAATAATTTAATTTATGGTTTCTGAATCAAATATAAATAGGAGGCATTTAAACATTTCAAATACACATGATCAAATACATTACAATAACAACACTTCAAAACCAGGGGGGCATATTCAAGAGTAGTATATCAGATGGGTCCAGACATGGGGTCAAATACATTTGTATTTGAAAGTATTTAAATACTTTTTAAAGTATTTGTATTTGATGTTTAGGAATTAAAAGTATTTGTAGTTAACTACTTTCCTAAAGTATTTGAGTTGTTCAAATATTGTTTTGAAATACATTGTCAGTATCAACATTTCTTTTTCACTGTCACTTGTAATGCCTGCCAAACTGATTACCTTAAATGCACTGCAACTTCACCCAACAGTGCTAATTACTGATGAAGACACTTAACAGCAGGCTTCCTTCCCCCTGGCCCTGCAGTGACCACAACTTGTGTTTGCTCACAGCCAGAGGATGGATCTAACAGTGACCATAGGTCAATATCCCCTTTTGTTCTTTAGTCAGGTGTCAATTTGGCACCAGGTTATTCTGGTTTCCTGGCTGACTTTGAAGTCTAGCCTTCCCCACAACATGATTAGCAGTGTCTCTTCTGATGGCAACATAGGCGTTATATTATTATGGACCTCCTGGCTTAACATACAAACAATATATTTTGGCCTTTACCTCTTTCAGTCAGTTGTCACTGTGATGCAGTTAGCAATAACAATACTCCCTAGCATTGATCTGCCTGTCATCATATGAGCAAAACACTAATTATGCCTATAAACTAGATGTCTCAATATATGTTGCTTTTCTTTTACCTATATAGTAATACAAAATGAAAAGTATTTGAAAAATATATGAAAAAGTATTTGAAATACTGTGCAATGTATTTGTATTTAAATACATTTATATTTAAAAAGTATTTGTAATCCCTCAATAATATTTGTATTTAAATACATTTCAATGTATTTGACCCCATGTCTGGATGGGACAAACACAGAATGGTTGTGGACTTAGACAGGTTTACAGTTTGCACTTAATTAAACATAATAAACAGGGATTTAGCAGCTAACCGCCCAGACCCAGTCAGGATTCTGGATGTTGGAAATATGACCACTGACGAGAGGGGGTGTTGAAGAATTTTCGCAGCAACGTAGATTTGTCTTAAACTGTGAACACTTTCCCAAACTAGCATTTGCAACTCCCCCGAGATTCGCTAATACCCACACTCATGCTCCCCGAAACACACCAAAAATGTCGGCTCCCGCCTCCAACCTTCATACCAATAACACAAATTATTTTGGTTTTCAAAATATTCATAGTATAATTCAACTTTTATAAGTCAATCTTTCTCCAAAATTACTCTGCCTCAGCTACACCAAGTCTCACCGTATGTGGCCCGTATCTGTCATGTGACTTGCTAATTCAAATAGTAGCGGCATAAATAATCGTACTTACATCGGTCGAATTGGCTCCAATTAGTTCCACTGTCACCGTCCCCTCTTCCTTAGGAATCACCCTAGCTGAGGTTGTCGTTGACAAAACTGAAAATTAAACATCGGAGCACGTGCAAATGTCTTTTGCTTAGGAAGACGCAGTCACACGTTGCATTTAAAGAGGGAATGATAGGGCAAATGGTTGCCCCCCCCCCGAGGCGGGAAGCATGATACCTAGTTCATGACCTGGTTCACATCTTCGCTTCGTTATCATTTCATATAGAGTATATTCTTGCCAATGTGGACTTACTTGTTTATCTATTTTGCATATGTTTACCAAATACGTGCTTAGACATTTCTCTTGCCATTTTAGGGTAGAAAAAACTGTCGTTGTTTAGAGAGACAAGTAACCAGATGGAATCATCTTCAACTGTAGTTGGTTGGCCGTCTACAGGCAGACAAATTGTGCAAAAAGGGGACGTCTGTGAGAAGATAGAGTGTTAAAGATATATGGATAATTTTGTAAATATAAATCGTGTTATCGATTTACGTACATGGTACCTTAAGTGTAGGCCTGCTTGAAGGTATTGTCTCCAAATCAGAAAGCAAAGAAGACAATGTTTTGCATGCGCAGACTGGTCGATTTTGTGGCGGATTTTTATTTAATATTGTCTAAGTAGAGGTCAGAAAACTTCGGAAGTGTGCGTGATATCAACTTGAGCATTGGAAACATTGGCATATGATCCGAGAAGACGGGAAAGGGAGCGGAAGTCCAAAATGAAGACAGAAAGACAAAGAATGGGAAGGGCAGGTTTAAAAGTCGTCTATACAATACAGACGAATCACAGGGTATAAAGGTTTGGTGACGTGGACCGATCACGCAAGGGTTCAAGAGGGGTGACATATTAGGGAAGACCGTCGTTTGGGGTTGGAGGTTGCACAAAGGCGACAAGGAGTACAAAGTGTTGTACTCGATGCTCACGTTACCAAATAAATTACAAATGGCGGAATCACTTCTAAAGCAGCGGTGTCAAACGATCCCGACGCGAACAAACAAAGTAGGCTCTGCCCAGTTCCGACGTATCAGTATAACTATTGTTCCCTCTGTCGTGTCCTACTTCAGTCGACAGGAGCCAGCTGTGTGTGTGTGTGTGCGTGCGTGCGTGCGTGCGTGCGTGCGAGCGAGCGTGCGTGCGTGCGTGCGTGAGTGAGTGAGTGAGTGAGTGAGTGAGTGAGTGAGTGAGTGAGTGAGTGAGTGCGTACATGTGCGTGAAGGTGTGTGCGCACTTATTTCTTCTTCGTCTTGGTTTTGTTATTAGTAATATTTACACTGATATTGATGTTGATGTTGATGTTGATGTTGATGTTGATGTTGATGTTGATGTTGATGTTGATGTTGATGTTGATGTTGATGTTGATGTTGATGTTTATGTGATGTAGATGTAGATGTAGATGTAGATGTAGATGTTATGTGATGTAGATGTAGATGTAGATGTAGATGTAGATGTAGATGTAGATGTAGATGTAGATGTTAGATGTTGATGTTGATGTTGATGTTGATATTGTTGTTATTATTATTATTATCATCATCATTATTATTCATGACAGTATAGTGTCAATATTTACCGGTTGACGTTGTGTCGCCTACGTCAGTTGTTGAGTCGGCTGAAGACGTTGACGGCGGTGACGTCACGG
This sequence comes from Ridgeia piscesae, assembly GCA_025642075.2. Lineage (NCBI taxonomy): Eukaryota > Metazoa > Annelida > Polychaeta > Sabellida > Siboglinidae > Ridgeia > Ridgeia piscesae. Next base: position 27,490 of record JAODUO010001177.1, on the reverse strand, counting down.
GGTCGGGCGTTGTCGAATCTTCTACCGTACCATTCCCAGTGTCTACGGTTACCGTTGTTTCGGGTGCATCCATTGTTTCCGATGCGTCCGTTGGTTCTGGTGTGTCCGTTGTTGTGGATGTGTCCATTGTTTCTGGTGCGTCCGTTGTTATAGATGTATATGTTGCTTCGGGTGCGTCCGTTGTTACGGATGTGTTTGTTGTTATGGATGTGTTCGTTGTTATGGATGTGTTCGTTGTTATGGATGTGTTCGTTGTTATGGATGTGTTCGTTGCTTCGGTTGTGCCCGTTGATTCGGGTGCGTCCGTTGTTACGGATGAGTTCGTTGTTATGGATGTGTTCGTTGTTATGGGTGTGTTCGTTGTTATGGATGTGTTCGTTGTTATGGATGTGTTCGTTGTTATGGATGTGTTCGTTGCTTCGGTTGTGCCCGTTGATTCGGGTGTTTTCGTGCTCGCTAACTCGGGTGCATCCGTTGTTGTAGGTGCGTTCACTGTTCCGGGTGCTTCGGTGGTGGAAGTCGTGTTTTGACTCTCTGCATCAACACTCCCATCTACCTGTGCGTTTACATGATTTGCGTTTTCATCCAATAAGAAGACGCTCAGTGTCTTTGAAGTAGCTGCAAGAAAGAAATGTCACATCGACGTATATTATAATAGTACATACGAACAACCATAACGTATTTATCGTGAATGCAACACTAGCACGTACAATGCACGTTCACATGCATTTCTATTTCTACAATGTCACTCAAAATGTCAGGATCAACATTTCTTGTTGCTCCAGCTAGGGGTGATGACATAGATAATTGTAATAATTATTGCGGCGGCGCAAATTAACCGTTTAACGTCTAAACAAATATTTTGGCAGATAATTTCTAATTTACAGCTGCCTTTTCCTGGAACGATTACCGTGTTACTGTCTAACGTTTTAATAGTAAATGGGCGCATATCTATCTGACATACTTAGTAGATATATATATATATCTATATATTTAACAAGATTTAACAAGACTGCCACCTAGAGATTCAACTCTAGATGACAGGTGGACTAGGAAGCCATTTGGCTTATCGAGAGTCCAACCTAACTATCTAAGTATACCCCGCCTTTCTTAGGTATATGTCGATTTTATTTTTAAATATATTAACACTACTAGCACCTACACAATCAGCTGATAATCTGTTCCATTCGTTTACTGTTCTTTGTGAAAATGAAAATTTTCTAATATCTAGTCTACACTGCTTCTTTGCTAATGTAACTCCATGTCCTCTAGTCCTTCTCTCTTCCTTGACTGTGAAAAAAATATTTCTGTCAATATTTTCATATCCATTCAATATTTTAAACACCTCAATCTGATCTCCTCTCAATCTTCTGGTTTCTAGTGTTGTTAAACCACATTCCTTTAGACGCATTTCATAACTAATATTCCTGAGTTTTTGTTTCATTTTGGTTGCTCTCCTTTGAACTCTTTCTAGCATATCAATATCCTTCTTGCGATATGGCCTCCATGCTTGTATACAATATTCTAAGTGAGGCCTAACTATTGTTTTATACAGCGGTATTATTAGTTCTTTTTCTTTGTACACTATGTTTCGCCTAATTAATCCAAGAATTTGGTTTCCCTTCGCTGCTGCAATTCCACACTGCTCTGATACCTTCATGTCAGCACTAATAGTTAACCCTAAGTCCTTTTCCTTTAAGGTAGTATTTAGTACAGTATCACCCATTGTATATTGTGCATCTTCATTCCCATGTCCTGTGTGAAGGCACTTACACTTTCCAAAATTAAACAGCATTTGCCACTTCTCAGACCATTCTATCAACTTATTAAGATCATCTTGTAAATGCTGTCTATCTGCATCACTTTTAATTTTCCTAAACACTTTTGTGTCGTCCGCAAACTGGCTATGTACATTGCAACAAGTTGGTATTTACTGACGTGTACGTGACATAAAGTGTACGTGGTCGATTTTGGAATTGTTAGCATTCCGCGAAGTTGTGCAAAGAAGTAAATAGAAATCTTATCGCTAACAACTATCAAGCGATCATAAAACAAGAATCGTAAAGCTTGCCTCGTAAAACACCCCCCCCCCGCGTACCACATAAACTAATAATGTGTGATAGCACAACGAACAATTGTGCGGTCGTTTTCAGCCCACCTCTAATCAGTGAGCAAACATTTCGAGGGCAAACAGATAACCCCTGTTAGTTGCTTAGTCTACCCTGGCCCAATATCAACATACGAAATGCTAACTTGGTGAGGCACAAATCGAAATGCCAAGTGTGATCGCGTCCGTCAGAGCGATATAACTACGATAATTCTTTACGATTTGCACGTAGTGAGACTTTAAAAATAGTTTTACAGAAAAGCGAAATTAGTACTGAAGGTATATGACCGTTACCTAAATGGGTGGGACCCTAGTTGTTATTGAAAATTATGTGTTCCAAAACAGCGAAATAATGTAACATTTATTTACAACAGATATAGAACCAAATAAACGGACAATGTAGAGCATGTTTTATGTTTCACTTTACTTGATATTTCCCCCTAAATCCCCGGTACTACGTGTGTGTGTGACGCACATCCTGCCTGCATTCCTGCCTACTTACCTCCTACTTCCCCCACCTTGCTTCCCTCTCCCATTCCATCTCCCTCCCTCCAACCCTTCTTCTTTATCTCCATCCCATCTCTCGGCTTCCTCGGGGGATTCGTAATTCAAACGCAGTTAATGGAAATAAATTGCGTTTTTTTTCTTCAAGTTCCATAAATCGCCCTCAACTAATCGGTGCATTATGTATACGTATACGTAGAATGGAGCAATCTTTAAATACAAGCAACAAATGATATCACATTGGGGTATTTTCTGCCCGACTTCTAAACGTGCAGAACCAATGCGATTAAGTTTTCTGCATTAGCACCCAAATTCAAAAATCACCCGCCTGTGCGCCTGAGTAGAAATAACTTTAAATAATGTTAGACTAGTAGGTATCAGTAAGGTATTTGCCGCACCACACCAGACAAATATTCGTTGTCTGCTACCGGAAGTATGAGTAAGCGACTGGACATAATTCAAATTGCTCTCGCGAGAAAGCACACAGAAGGTGAACCGGGAAGGTTTAACGGCCTTTGATTTGATGAACGCGTTAACTCGAGTGGCTAACGTGTAAACTAGACACTGATTCCGCGGCGCATTTTCACGGCCTTTATTGCCCGTTATCTTGTGCAAACACACCCGAGTGTCACTGACCCAACCCCTCTCACACACACCCACACAGACACCTATCACAAATCCATGTCACCGGTCTCTTGACCGTTTATCTGGAGCATCAGCTTCGTATTCCTGAAAGTCGTGCTGACAAAAACATAATTGGAACAGGGTAATATGAAATATGTAAATTTGTGTGCAATTGTTTTTTCTTCTAATCAGCACACTCGGCCTTGCCACCGATAGACCGGTTTTTAAGCATTATGAGGAAAGTCCACCGTGGTTGCTAGAATGTGGAGTTGTGAGAAGATACCAGATATTCCGTAATCATCATACAGCCTTATCAGGTAAATGCGTCACCTATCCATTTGCAAAGCTTTAAAGTTTCCCGATTTGGAGGAAATTCCCGAATTTTGAAAGAATCTAGACACTCCCGATTTTATGTAAACGGCTGAGTATTTTTTGACGTGGAAAATCAATGTTACCTCTGCATACTACCAGTTGCTCATGTCCCCAGGTAAGTCTGGAGTCGGTTGGATAAACACCCTACCTTTACAACAGCACGCTGCAGAAGCAATGAAGTGTCGATCTTTGTCTAATTTGTCATGTTTGATACTGCTCTTCTACCTATTTTAAGAATATAGTTTGCTTGTTATATATGTTTCAGTTTGGGTGGCTTCCGATAATCATTCTGTTTACAAATAGTTACCCGTAAACTCTCCCCATAATGTTTTGATAATATCTGGAAATCTCAAATTTTGAATCCTTCAACTTGGTAGCTTTGAATTTGGTTTAGATGTCAAAAAAAATAAGCGTTTGCACACAGATTAGTTACGTTATTTTGTAGCTTTTTGCTATTTCAAGGACCCCAGTTTAGCAAGACTACGTTGTCGTTTCACACTAACGTACAGTTGTAAAGCGCAGGCAATTCAAAAAGCGTCTATCATTTGCATAATGACATACCTGTTTAATTTGACACTATGATGCTGACGACATTGGCAAGTCCTACGCACCGTGACAACTGGACAGCAAGCGTAATTTGCAGTGGCCGATGTCAGTTATCAGCTTTGATATATATATTGATACGTATGTAGCAAGGTATTTCTAGATTGATGTTTGCCACAGCAATTACGCTCACAACATCTACGAGTGTTATTTCTCGCGGGCCCATCAGACCATAGTGTCGTGTGAATGGACGAAGGCATCAGCTTGCTGTTTCCAGATCTGCCTGTCTCGCGGTAGCCCCCGCAAGAAGGTGTCCATCTAGTGAGTGCTTTGAAAAAATTATAAAAATCTGTACTCTACGCAATTTTAAATTAATCTTGCCAATATAATGATTTCCAGAAATTCTATGCGTTTATTTAACTAGAATTATGTTTGATTAATCTCTTTGTAATAAGGTGTCCTTGTCGAACTTATATGCATGTATGTGTTTATATATATATATATATATATATATATATATATATATATATATATATATATATATATATATATATATATATATATATATATATATATATGTTGTCGCGTGCGTGCGTGTGTGTGTATGTGTGTATGTATGTATGTGTGTGCGTGCGTGCGTGTGCATGTGTGCGTGCGTGCGTGCGTGCGTGCGTGCGTGGTGTGTGTGTGTGTGTGTGTGTGTGTGTGTGTGTGTGTGTGTGTGTGTGTGTGCTTGTGTGTGTTGTTTTACTGTTGTATTATTTCGATTAGAAAATGGAAGTGCGTACGCGTATGGATTGCCCAATCGCGCCTTATGGTTTTGCCATAAAACACAAGCATGGCGCCCTGCCACTCCACACGGCCTTGAGTTAGGCTTAATACAAATAGAACGGTCGACATGTCCACTATTGACTGCACTACGCCCGATGAGATTGACGATACTGATAATGCAGTCTAAATAAAAGATAATGAAATTAAGTAGTACAATGTGCAATTTAGCGTTGTTCAATTTATGGGAAAGTGTTCTACTCTTCATCTTATTTATATGTGGAAACAAAATAAGCCAACTCAAGCACAGAAATGAATGCTACTCATCAGTCACCATTATCACAGTCAACTGTGTTAATTAATAACTGTATGATATCATATTGTATTATACTATATACCATTTAGAAATAGTGCCATTATAAACATCTTATAATGAACCAACATATCACCACTACAATTGGTGTGCGAATGTACACACACACACACACACACACACCACACACACACAAACACAAACAACCAAACAAAACACACAACACACACACACACACACACACACACACACACACACACACACACACACACACACACACACACACACACACACACACACACACACACACACACACACACCACACACACAGCACACACACACACACACACACACAAACACGCACCACGCACCACCACACACACACACACACACACACACACACACACACACACACACACACACACACACACATCACACACACACATACACATACACGCATAGTGGAGTTGTGATAACACATTACTGACAGATCAAAGCATTGCGATAATTTGCAGCGGCAACACTCCCATTGTTTGAATTCATTATTATTTGGCAGACCAGTGATCCAGGTAAGCCAATGGACGTAGACAGAGGCGAATTGACCCGATCCCACCCAGGACATACTTTCACACGGCCACGAACACAATGCGTAATATATATAGATCATACGGTGTATTCCAGACTGCCACCTTTCCACGGACTACAAGACATACCCGCTGGTGTTCTGACCAGATTGCACAACCGGCTCCATAACGCCACTATCTCACTCGCCAGGTGCTCCCGCGTGCCTTCAACTTGTATTGTTTCGATAGCTAAGCTCAGTAAGAACTTGTGTTTCACACGCGCGCACCGATGATACGGACCACAGGAACGCTGTGGATTTCCATAGTCCACAGGGTGTAGTTTATAAAATAACCATATCAAAATAAAACCATATTCGGGTGCTGGGTAGCTTCACAAAACAAATATGTGTGAAAGTCACCACATCACCGAGAAACATATTCCTAAGTAACATTCAATGACACAAACATCCTACTAACGAATGCTGTGCTCATTACTCACGTTAGTATATTGGTTAGTTTAAATCCGTAAATCCGAATCACCTAAAGGCTTACACGTGTGATGATAATACTAATGTATACATGAACGTAAGTAATTAATATAAAGGCTTTTCCATGTCAAGCAAAACCGTTGTTGACCTGTAGACTGGTGCTTTCTGATGGTCAAATGTCTTTCAATAGGTGAGTCTGAAATTAGTGTTTCAATTGTCGGCATACGTTATAGATGACTGTGTTTGACCTTACCCCTTGCGGAATCAAGGGGCAAAGAAGCCCACTGCATAACAGGAAATGTCATTGGTGATGAGCTCATCAACATACTGCACACGTAAGGCGACACTGGACGATAAGTATGAAGTTATTTTATTGTAATGGACCAAACATTGCCAGTGAAGCTGCGGTACTTTTATTAAATAAATTTATTAAAAAGAGGTAATATAAATAGTGGATTTGACAGTAAGTCAGACACATGTTTGCCACCCATAACCCAACTGGACTAAAATAATTACATATTTGTGTTGTGTTGTGTTGTGTCTACAAATATTTACATATTTACAAAGTACTTTGGAGTCGCACGGGCCCAGATTCGGAGTCAAACCTGGGCCCGATAGAAAATGGGCCGACGACAACAGGTTCGATTCTAACAGGTGTGTTTGCAGGCGTCGGCCAGCTTTTAGAGCTCTTCAGCTGCGTTATCAACTGGGTTATCAATGATAACTTTCATATCCGGTTTGGCCGATAGATACAGCAACATTAAATTTATGATTTCGTAGCATTGAGGAAACATCTTGAAGCGTCAGTTTTACACTTTTATGTATTTTAAACACCAGAGCGGCCTTTACCATTAACGTATTTAATTCATGTCCCAGAATAAATTTATATGTTTTTCCACCTTTTTTGGATATTTACGTGAGTGCGCGATGTGATTACAAATGCACGTATTTCTCTGTTAATATTATGGGTATTGTTGCTGTCTACATGCCATGCGGCTTTCGATTAGATTATTCACGTATTTTCAACATTGCTGTATGATTGTTAGACAAAGCAGAGTTGTTGTACTTTGAGACAATTAATTAGGCTTTGGAACTAAGCGAAACGTATGTATCTGAATAACAAACGCGGTGGTCAGCACATGGTTAGAATATGCACATAGGGCATATGGGTGACGATTTGCACTGAATAGAATAGTCTAAGTTTACAT
>JAODUO010001177.1:0-15000 GCA_025642075.2 Ridgeia piscesae | reverse complement strand
ATATATATATATATATATATATATATATATATATATATATATATATATATATATATATATATATATATATATGTATATATATATATATATATATACTCATATCCATACACACACTCACATAAACACACACACACACACACACACACACACACACACACACACACACACACACACACACACACACACACACACACACACACACACACACACACACACACACACACACACACACACACAACATACAATACTACATCACCACATAAACGCAAAGGAAAAGCAAGGTTACCAACGGGAGACGAGAAGAAAAAATAGTTGGAGAGAGTAGGGGCCCGTATTCTCGAATAAAATTACATCGTAGGGTAACCTGGGGCAGCCCGCCCCCCTAAGGGAAAAGTTGTGTATTTTTGTATTCATAACTTGTCGATGCATAATTGTGCAGTAATAGTGTTGAGGTATATATATATATATACTTTGTGACTGACACATGTCTCTGAACGATTGAATAACCAAAATGTAAGTTATAACAAGTTTAAAATGTGCTCCAATAAAACCGTTTTGCCCCATGCTTAGGGTAAAACGGCCCCTCGCCTGGGGTAAAACGGCCCCTCGCCTATTTACTCTAATATTTGGTTTCACCGTTGTAATGATATAAAAACAATGTGTTTTATCCATTATTTATTTAAACCGTCATTAAGTACTACTATTATTATCACTCATTGTGAACAGAAATAATCACCACTCCGCATCACACATCGTGAATTACATTAGACTCATCATTGTTGTGTCCGTCTTCTATTGCTTCTTCGACAATACGACACGGTCACATAATACTGATACTATTTGTTGCACTTCTACAGTTCTCCCGCTCTATTGATCTTACAGCCGGAACATCCCGGTTTCCTACCTATCAGCTTCTGTCGGTATTATTCGACATTACGATCACCTTTAGCATCTGCCTTAAAACCACTATAGTGTTGAACATATTATACTAAAGTAATGGCATGCAGAAATTGCAGATACTTCGCGGCAGATACAATAGCCTAATCTTCAATCGAAACCATTCATCGTTAATTATAATATGTCAAACAAATTTCAGTAGTCATTAGAGGCAATATTTTGCATTATCATTACACTCGTCACTGAAAACACTCATCAGCTTTGGAATTTGCATCATCACAAGCCTTAAAATAATTAACATATTGTATTAACGAATGGCTTGCAGATACTCTATTGTCTAATCACACTCTGACTCGCGGTTGGGACACACGAAATATGGGAGCCCTGGTGTGCACTCACTATGAGCCCAATTCTTGCAGTCTTGGCATTGAATACAGACTTCTCGTGGCCGACTGCAACTGAATGGCACACCAAACACGGCCATTCCTCTTCATCGCTGCTTTCGTCGACTTTCTTTCACTTTTTACTTAAATTATTGTATATGCTATAAATACATCACAGCTTTGTTACGTTTACTTACCATATTCGTACTGCATGGCGGGGCAAGACGGCCCTTGGGACCGTTTTGCCCCGTTCTGACAGGGCCGTCTTACCCCATACACACCAGTGCTGACTTTTTCACTTTCACATGTAATTCTTTAATATCGCTCCCATTTCGATTAAAGTCATTGAAAACGTGTATAGACGTTAGTGCATTAGTACCAGTCGCTGGGTTATCATCATACTGTGGACATGTTAGCATCGATTTGACCGAAGAGTGATTATTAGATCACAAGGTATGCAAAACTTTAAAATAGGTTTGTGAACTTACTTTTAATAGCGTTTGGCCTTGCGGTCGGTAAGAGTATTCGCTAGATAGCAGCATCATGTTCCACTATTCAACGTTAGTTTGTGTTCATTCGTTTGGCAGATAAGACGGGGACCGTATTACTCCCAGGGGCCGTTTTGCCCCAGGTTACCCTACTTAAGAATTTTCGTAAATATGGCGGATTCTTACTTAGCAGCGAAAATTCGTAAGTTCGTATATTCGAAAGCGTTAAGAATTTTCGCATCTAAGAATTTAGTATCTTACATACGAAAGTCTCGCGTTGCAACGGGCACGATCACTGATTTTTGGATGTTTTGCCGTTTTATTACTGCTCACATGTTCTGGCGGTGAATGTAAAAATAAAACATGCATAATTATGCAAGGAAAACTGGTGATTAGTCAGTGTGCTGCGATACATAGCACAATGAAGCAGAGCCACTGAGAAATATTCATGTACAGAAAATAACGGACATAACACAAGCGAAGCAAATTAAGATACAGCACGCAAGCAAGGACACACTCGGCTGTCACACAGAATGCTGAGTTGACAGTCAATGGAATGTCAAGGTTTACAGTTGCAGTGATTACGAATTTGCTGCTACGCGAGGACTAACTACGTTAACATATACTGCATACAGGTCAGTATGAGTAGAATTATGCGATAAAACGTTCGTATGTATGTAATGTCGGTTATTATGCAGATTAAGTCTAAGACAAGCGACAAATCAACAAATGCGAGATTTAAATAATACGTTATTATAAGACTAATCACTGTCGAGTCGGTGACTCAGTGTAATGTGTATCGCCAGGATTCAGGATTGTATCGACCTAGTCCTAGGTGTCGCAATGTCTTGAACAAGCGTTCTAGGTACACAGCGAAAATTATGACACAGGTGTGCGTCATGCGGTTTCAACATGACCTTGACCTTGTACATTATGTTTTAGTATGTATTCATTTAACGCCAAATTTTCGAGCTACAAACTGGGACAAATTCAGAAATATGGACTGAGACACTGAGTCAGATGGTGTTTTAATGTATGGGACTAACTATCTAACATATTGGTGAAGCATAAAGATTATCCCATAGATCACTAGTCCATGTACAGAGCACATAATGATATATAATAAAGTTACACAATTAAAAATACCCTTTTACTGTAAATAACATAATTACATAAGTATTTCCATGTACAATTTTGCATTGCATGCTATCAACTATAATATACTTTGTATACTTACAGAACACAGCCAAGCTTAATCTAACAAATAACCAAGATAAATAACCAAGATGACACACCCATACTGAAAACTGGAAAAAATAACAGGTGAATAATAGTATGTTGTCTTTGTATGATGATGTATGCATCGTATGCCCTCTCAACCATGTTAGGAAAATAAGATAAGTAAGGAAACTGGCACCTAACTCACACCATCCTACTTATTTATTAGTGCAGAGAGAAAACACTCAGTTCTGTGAACGAACAAGTAATTATGAATACTCCTTCTAGGGGAGTGCATAACTAACCTATTGTTCATTTTGAGATAAAAGCACCAACTGTGGTACACCCATAGCTTAATATATTTAGAAGAAATCTTGATATTGTGCCATTGCAAATTGGCATCCTGGTTACCATGACAGCCATTTTCCAAAATAGAACATTTTGGCCATCCCAAGCTGCTGTTTCCATGTTTTCTGGACAACACATATTATTTACAAACAAGGTACATTGCAAAATAGGTTAATTACAATGTAACGCAATAATAAATGAAAGAAAATGCAACAAAATGGCGAGATTGTCTCTCCATGTTATAGTGATAACTTGATTAAACCGTAGCTAGTACAGTTACGTATTAGCATGGACCATGTAACAATATTCAGTGAATGTACTGAAGCCATTAACTGTGCTATTTAAGTTATTTGAGAATACTAATGTTATTGTTGAATACTATTTGAATCATTCTATGAACACATCTTGATCATGTGACAACTTCTGTCTTCACCCACCCCCAGTCAGTTGGTGATGGCAACAAAGGGTCTGGTATAACAGTGTCATCCCCTAGACGTGACCACCCTGGTAGACTGCTCTCTTGACATGCTCCTTTTTTCGTGGAAAGAGCTTCCTTCTTGCATGGACCACCTTGGAGCAGGTGCTGGTTCTCTCAAACAAAAGTATGATAAACCACTCAAATATGTTCATTGCATCATCGGGGATCTCCTTTGGTCAACCTGCAAGCATCAGTAATGCATCTGTCAGTTCCGACAGTGACTTCCATGTTGACCATGTTGTCTTCTTTCCATGACATCTCTGGTCCAAGGCTTGCAGCTATTTGGTGGGCTGCCAGGTAGCGAAAGCTCTTGCCAGTTCCGAATGCAAACACAGCCAAGACCACAACATTGGTGTCAACAGAGCGAATGAGCATCTGGTGGTGGCCATGCTGTGCAGCGTGTGATACGTGCAGTAGCATACGACTATCAGCTTCTTTATAATTGCATGGAGCCAGGGTGTGGACATCCTGCAATAGCTGTGTGCTGACCACCCCCTTCCCATCGGTGAGGACAACTGTCTTGTCTTCCTTATAGAACGCCTGAAGGAGGACATTGGCCAGGAAACTGAATAGTTCTGTCTTGTTGCTGTTGTCCCGCAGAAAGTTCTGCCAGTTTCCTGGTACTTCCCAACCACACGTCTCCTTACACCCTTTCCGCGCTTTGCTCTTGCTGTGCCTTTCATGGAGTCGTCCTTGTAAGTATCCCAAACGAGGTCCACACGTGACACACTGCGCAGCTGAGAAGAAAGATATGGGATGAATACCTGCTGGGCATATTCATCAAATGTCTTGGCAGCTGCTGGCTTCATCATCTGAATGATGGCAGCTCCATCAAGAACTATACAGGTAGCACCACGGATCTTAGTCTAAGATGGAGACGCTCTCCTCTTCGAATAGGTTGCCCAGTTCTCCCATTACGTTAACAAGTGAGCAGACGTCTTTCCTAAATGCATTTCGGACGCTTGCTGTCTGGTCATGGTGGAGCACCTCGTTTCGTCTTCCCATGACCTGGTGTGCATCTTCAAAGTACTCAATCAACACAGCAACTTCAGGGCCAGCTACCATCCACCGCCGACGGGCACTAAGGTTGTCTTTAAGACCTACCGCCCCTCCATCACTCTTGATGCAACCATTATTCTGCTCATGTGCTTGATCGAATGGGATTGCCGAGAAGACCCGGTTGGTATTCTGAATCGTGAAATTGCCAGCATTAAATTATCTGGCAACGTCTGGATGTCTTGTTGGTAGTTCAGTAATGTCACGGAGATGAACTGGGATCCAACGGGCATAGTTGGTGTTGTCCAGAGCAAAGACCCAGGGGACAAGTTCTGTCAGAGCATCGAGGTACTGCCGCTGGGACTGCACAAAGACCAGTGAACACAGCTCCAAAATGGCTCCAATGACATGACTGTTGCCCAATACCGGAATTGAGGGCGGCGCCCTTCCCTCTTTGAGCACCATTCACCAAACCCCAAAGACTCATCTTCTGTCACGGTTATTGTAAGCCCGATACTGCAGGATGTACAATGCAGCCGCTGTTACTTGCTGGGCACGTCTGGTGCGAGCAACATATGCTGCATGCAAGCAGGAGTCGGCAGTGCCTGCTGTTGTGATCTCCGCATGTACCAGTGCTTTAACCCAGCCATTGCCTTGCAACCAATCACCAGGGTCCTCAGAGCGGCCATCTCTATGTGCAGGCCGCCAAACATCACAACAAACTTGTCTTCTCCGTACATCTCCATACATCTCTGGCCATTTCCACTGGATCTGTTTGGCAATGACACACAAATGTATGTCAAATGTTACTACTGGCATCTGCTCAGCATTAAGATGTTGAACAACCTTTCTTACTAAGTCCATTGAGTGTTTGACCATTGTCACCGTGTGGGCACTCTCGTGGAACAGGGGGAGTAGGGCACTTTGGTAGATGACTTTTCTTCCAGCAGGCTGGTGACTTGCATGGTATGATTCACAAAGTTCTCTTCATCATCAAATGCAAGTGCAAGAATCTTCCGCACACTTTCTCGCCAGCAGCACTCTGCCTTGGTGTTCCTGTCAGGGTACTCCCTGCTCAGAGATGCCACAGTGCTAGGTGGTCCATGTGCCTTCGTGGTGCTACTGACAACCGGTGGAACATCTGCGTAGTAGCTTGGCAAATGGCCCACTGTCTTTTGGCCTGTAGCACCTCCAACAATCACAATGCTGCGGTCAACTCCTTGACTTGCAAAGGCAGGGTGTTGAAAGAGTGAGATACCTGTGCCGTGGAAGGACTCCTTTGAGGTAGTTGAGCTAGGGTTATGGTTAATTTTATCAACCGCAGCAGTTGTGGAGACGTCACCACGAATTTGTTCCTTGTGGAACTGCCGCATGACAGATTCTCCTAGCTGGGCTGATAGACGAAGCACCCGGTCATACGTGATACCGACACCTACGTGTGAAAGCTGGTCCACAAGTTCCATCTTCCTGGCTTAGGCATGGACCATCAGGCCAATATACATGGTACAGATGTCTCTTGAGCAGTGCTGTGACTGACGTTGGCAGACGTTGTGCTTCCTTCGCGTCGGCTGTGTCTGACGCTGTTAAATTTTAGCAGTTGTGCGATGGTTAGGGCTGCTGACGTCGCTGGATATTCACTCTGGTCTCTGATGCTTGGACCTGCAAGGACCATGTTTATCAGTGCCAGCAGTAGGTTCAACACAGAGTCTCTTTCGCAGCCTTGGAACCCAGTGAAAGGTTTCTGCTCCCCTACTACTGCTACTGCTACTGCTACTGCTAGTGCTAGTGCTAGTGCTAGTGCTAGTGCTAGTGCTAGTGCTAGTGCTAGTGCTAGTGCTAGTGCTAGTGCTAGTGCTACTTTAACATATTTATTTAACCTATTAATAAAATTTATTTAGTAAGCTTATTTGTATATATGTATTTACGTTTTATGGTATTAGGGCCTTTAAGCAGGTTTTTTGACTCGGAGACGTGGCGCCTTACAAATGTTTCCAAATAATAATAAATAATAATAATAACACTATTAATTGTACTATTTATTTTATCAATGAGACATCAACATTCTACATAAGTATAGGTGTGTTACTGTACTTTTCTAAATAAAAACAATGTTTGCTGTAGTATCCACCATCTGACAAAATAATACTACGAGAACAGTTTTTACCAGATTGGTGCGGTATGCGACTTCGACAAGCAGTGGAACAAGAAAACGATAGCACTGAAACGACACCGTGGAAGGTTGGTAATTCGTTTTTTACTGTATTAAATACACAACCTGTAGACTGTTATACAGGTTATTGTATAATCTATTATTGCAAACTCATCTATTCGAATGTGTATCTGCTTGGAAAACAAAGTGGTGTTATTTTGTGTGAAAGCTACTTTAATATTCGAAACTTATGATGTTGCGTCGAACCTTTAGCAATTTCATTCATCCTATGTTGTCTTAGCTAACTCAGTTGTACGAATGAATATCTGGTTATTGCGTTCGATTAATTGAACAAGTCTGCCAGGGTGTAAACTGCTTTGACAGGAATCTGCTCCATACACTAACTTACCTATTTAAGATATTATGCGTGGAAGACGAAAAATATGGCAGTATGGAATAAAAATAGCTTTTAAAGATAAATATTCGAGAGAACGTAATCGTAACATGCATAACAAAATCGACGTATTAGTTTGCACGATACTGCACTTACAATGAACTATTTATCCTCCTTCCAGTTATGTTAGAATGCCAAGTTAAAACACTTTACGTATTTTAAAATTCGTTCTATTGATACTATTACTCGCACCCTCGTAATGGATAAATAAATATAACGTGTACAAGGAATTATTTTTCCGCACTGTTGCCAGCAAGCACTACAGCTACATCTGGCATAAATGATCTGTATATTGCTTGCACCTAGTACGGACAACACAGACAATAAAGTTCTAGCATATGTATAGAAACTCTTGCCGATCCACTCAAAATTTGTTGGCAACCAAGATTTGGGTCACGACCCGCCCCGTTAAGAAACGTAGGAGAGCCAGTTGACGGTGGCGCCACCAAACGGTCTCTCGTGATACAATTTCTTCAAAGTACCACCTTTTGGGTTGTGCGTCGCTAATGCCTCACCCTAGTTTCTCTTGGCAGCGTACCCTCGGCTTCGACTGACCATGCTCGCACCCCAAGGGTCGCTGTTGCTGTTTACGCCAGTACCAGGCAGCAGTACCCTGCTGATCGCTTTGCAAAACTCTGAATATGAGCCCAGCCAATGAAATCGGTCACCAGGAATGTGGTTGGCCTCCGGTCATGTGATGTAATTTTGGGTAATTTCAGCCACATGCTGCTCGTGTTACATGCAATGTTTAGGATGCAAAAGAAAATATTTGAATAATAAAAAAAAGGTAAGTTCTTATATAGCGCAGTATCAAATCAGGACTGTTCAAAGTGCTTTACACTTTACTTCCTTGGCAGACCTATTCAATCAAACACCATCTCAACTCATCTGGTAAGCATCAGGCCACGCTGCGATTAATGCACGAAGGCTGTTCGTACAAATAGCCACCACTGTCTATAGCCAGATATCCATTCATGCAGCTGAGTGAACTGGGGCAATGTATAGTGAAATAACTCTTGCCCGAGGTTTAACACTGCAACACAGGATTCGAATTCCGGTTCTCATTTCATTATCGATAGTCTGAAGTTCTACCCCTGCGCTACGAGCTACGCAAAACAGTTCACATAACCGCTCAGCTGCTCGTACGATTGGACGTTATTCTAGAATTCCCATTAATTGTTTATCCGTCTTCAACTTAGGGCGGGTATTTGCGCAGTTCTCCCGGGTGACGCAGTCGTGATGGCGAAGTCAATAGACTTGTTTGACGCGGTTAAATTCTGCACTTCTCGCAGGGATCTGCCAAGGCTACTTTGCATGGCTTGCGAAGATGGAAACAAATTACTGAACTTATATTCCCGAACATGTATTTAATGCGATATTAGGGTAGAGTTGTGCATTGGAATAAAATAATAAAGATAATCACGTGCCGTTCACTCTAAAAACATTCTTGTCAAGATCATAATTCCAATTTTTGATTTTTAAACTAATAATAAATCGTGTATTATTTCTAGGGATGCAAACGTAGGAAAATCAATATGTCTATATGGCTTTTCATGTTTCGCTAAATGTACCTTACACCATGTACCATTTGCTTGTTACCTTAAGCCGGTGTAACTGCATACGGAGTTCGCACCTATTTCAATTGTCTACTGTTCGTTATTCGTGCGAGTATGCTTGTGACACGGTTTGAACAGAAGTTAGACTACGAAAGAAGCAACGATGTTCTGTATGACATAGCCAACTATTATTGTATATTTATACGGAGGCCAAGAAGCCGCTTTTGTAGAAGGGTACTCTAATCGGAAGAACATTAGGATATATTTTACGTTCTTACCCTACATACTGCTGCCTAACTGCCGCCAAACGTCTCTTCACATATCTTTGTAACGAGCCGCGAGATCCAGACCGCCGTCCGTCTGCTGCTGCCCGGCGAGCTCGCTAAGCACGCCGTCAGCGAGGGAACGAAGGCCGTCACCAAGTACACGAGCACCCGCTAAGCGTTGCGATTACGCCACAAAAACAAACGGCTCTTTTCAGAGCCAACCATTTATTCACAAAAGAGTAGTGACTATTTGTCGCAATGTTGTGTATGTAAACTATTGTACACATTCCCATGGCCGCATATCCTCACATCGCATCGCATCGCATCGCCCGCACCACAACTTATGCATTAATGTCGGAATGTATTTTATCACAACAGCGATTCAATGCGCGCCTTCTTCCTCACGCAAATTCCCAGCGCCTTGCGAATTACTCATCCAAGTATGCCCCTTATTTAGCTGAGCAGTTGTTTTCGGTCCATCACGAGATATGTATGAAGACCGAGCTTTTTAATGCGAAGGTTTGATTGTTGCTTGCGTCGAAATGCGAATGCTTCTTTGTCTTACGTGTATTGTTGATGATGATGATAATAATAGCCATTATAATAAAACCGTGTAAGCGTTGAATGTCAACAAGTTTATTTTCAATAATAACTTGCAAAATGAAAACACTTTATTCTCAAAACCTATCTGTACAATACGCGAAATTAATGCGTCTAAACACTTATGTAACAATGTTACCAGTTGCACGTGTCATGCCGAGTTGCTACCAAAATGTCCCAATTTTCACGGTAGCATTCCGTGATGTATTTTCCAATAAAGCGACACACACATATTCAGAAAACCACCCTCCCTTGCGTGGTTCAATTAACCCCACCTCGACTTTAAGTGATGTTATAATGAATTTCTTGTTAATATTCGAATCAACGAAACACTTCTTGCCAATGCTTAGTTGATCAGTGTACTATTTGTGAGTGGTTCACTGAGGGGATTAACGGGGGTAGATGAATTGCTTTCGTGATCTGCTCGACTCAGTGGACAGTGGACACAGGGCAGACAGTGGCCAGTTGCCAATTGCTACTGAAGCCTGTCTTATTGCATGTGTGAAAAGGAATGCTGGCTGGTGAATGGTTCATAGAAACATTGAGCACCTTTGGCCAGGCAGTGTCCAGTTGGATAACAATTCGATTTGCAATATGCCAACATTTGATACGCATTCGATGACACATTTGAACAAAGGAAACTGTTGGTCGGCGGTAAATTTTAAACGCGCGCGTAAACTACCACGTACACAAAAAAGCGGGCGGGCGGGCGGCAGAGCACGTACTACTGCGCGGTCCGTGTTTGCACAATAATCACTCTGGTATCCTACTCTGCAGTCCGTGTCTACAGTTGAGTTCTACTCTGAGGTCCGTGTCGCCACACAAAGCCATCGCAAGAAGGCGCGCTTTTCGGCTATAAAGGTCGGCGGCGGTTTGTGTAATCATTCGTTGTGCTATCGCATTCGAAAAGCTAAACATGTCTGGTCGCGGCAAAGGAGGAAAGGGTCTTGGAAAGGGTGGCGCTAAGCGTCATCGCAAAGTTTTGCGTGATAACATCCAGGGTATCACCAAGCCGGCAATCCGTCGTCTGGCTCGCCGTGGTGGAGTCAAGCGAATCTCGGGTCTCATCTACGAGGAGACTCGCGGTGTACTCAAGGTCTTCCTCGAGAACGTCATCCGTGATGCCGTCACTTACACCGAGCACGCCAAGCGCAAGACCGTCACCGCCATGGACGTCGTCTACGCACTGAAACGTCAGGGCCGCACCCTGTACGGTTTCGGCGGTTAGATTCTCCCTGTCGGCACTTCCGCAACGAACGGCTCTTTTCAGAGCCAACCACATTTTCACAAAAGAGAGTTGCCTTTGTCGCATTGTGCTTTGTCTAATTATAGTCGCAGATTAGTCTTCAGAATATTCCGAGATCGTCCTTTTTACATAACAATTTCGAGTAAATTCACATGCCCCGTATGCTGATCCTATCATGTTTGACGTGTTGCTGCTCAAAAATTCACTGGGTTATTATAGGAAACATACTATAGCTTACTATTGTAAAACTACAATGTTTTACTGGAACACTTAATCATGATAAATACTTCATTATAAGATTTCTTATGGTGGTGGTGTTGTGATAACAATTTCTATACTACAATTCGCCACCAATTACGTAGTATTCCACGAGAAACTCCTCCAGTACACTTTAGCGGCCTGGTCACACAGTGGCGCCCCTATCCCAGTTTCAAGCCTATACACAGCTAGGATTAGTACTAACCGGTTTATTTGTCATGACAGAATCCCTACACAATCAAACAATGTATTGCATACTCTCTGTCTGTGTCTGTGTGGCAGCATTTCGTTCGTTGTTTTTTTTTGCCAAAACGACTTTTGTGATCGACAATATAGCCGAATGTTTACATTAGAACGCTTACATCTCGTAGTAATCATTCTAATCATAACGGCTTCCATCACGTACATCACCGAAAAAGTTACGTTAACGACTCTTTCTATCACATAGGCCTGCTGCTCGACACTCACGTTTATCAACAGTCTTTTTTGTTTAAGTCACGGGCAACGTAAACAGTTGCATGAATGCCCCCGCCACCGATAATCGTAATCCATAAAGGGATAGCTGTCGATATGTACTCTATATATCACTATTATTTATTTCACATAAATGTTCACTGATTCACATAGTCATAGCACCATGTGTATTCAATACTAGTCTATGTTGCTGTACAATACACGAAAATGCAAAATGGAAGTTAACATAAACATTCAACATCATACATAATATTATATGTTAATAATTATAGTGTAATGTAACGTAAAATGTAAAATAAATGAGATACATAAATAGATTAATATGTCTAAAACATATGCACATAACGGACACAAAATTAATACGTTTTATTATAGTATTTATACATGCTGTCACAAGTACAACGGTTTCTAGTGCTTTCGTTAAGTGACAGATGTACACAAGAGTGTTCCTTGTGTTATTCACACCTCTGATTGTTGGATTGCTTTAATCCACTGGTGTTTGGTGCCACTCAGCTCGGATTTGAGGATGTAATGCCATAGAAGTTGTGTATTTATTTTATGTGTTGTCTATTGAAAGTGTCCCGTACTGTAGCATTATTATCGGGTTGGCAAAAGCAAAGGTTCGCACGAACCACTAACCGGAAGGGGCTCGAAATAAGCCGCCCCCCGAAATCGACGCTCTTGTTTACTCAGGCGGCAAGTCGCTGTCCACAGTATATTTGTGCGTGGTGCGCACCATTCGTAAGTTTCTCGTACGAGTGTTGTATCGCAAGCGTATCGTGTACAGTACATTTCTGCAAAAACGTCCATTAAGTGTTACCTTTGTGCACAATTAAGGAAAAAACGTCGAAAAGCCCTTCGTGAGACCGGAAGGGGCTCGAACGAAACCCGCCCACAAGCGGTAACCAATCGGAGGCGGTCACAGGCCTGCCGCCAAGAAACGACGGCGACACAATAAAAGCTAGGCGCGCTATTCGAACTGAACACATTTGCAGTCAGTACTCGAATCGTGATCATGGCTCGTACTAAGCAGACAGCTCGTAAGTCGACCGGTGGCAAGGCCCCGAGGAAGCAGTTGGCGACCAAGGCCGCCCGCAAAAGCGCACCGGCTACCGGTGGAGTGAAGAAGCCTCATCGATACAGGCCTGGTACCGTCGCTCTTCGTGAGATCCGTCGTTACCAGAAGAGCACCGAGCTGCTCATCCGCAAGCTGCCCTTCCAGCGCTTGGTACGTGAAATCGCACAGGACTTCAAGACCGATCTGCGTTTCCAGAGCTCGGGCCCTCATGGCCCTGCAGGAGGCTAGCGAGGCTTACTTGGTCGGTCTTTTCGAAGACACGAACTTGTGCGCCATCCACGCCAAGCGAGTCACCATCATGCCGAAAGACATCCACTGGCCCGACGAATCCGTGGCGAGCGTGCTTAAACGTGCATACACCTCCAATCACAAACGGCTCTTTTCAGAGCCAACCACTTTCTCGCAAGAGAGTAGCACCTCCGTTTTTTATGTTTAATATGTTCTATTTTTGTCAGCCCAAAAATAAAAAATGTAGGAAAAAGATTTTCACAAAATAAAAATTAATTCAATGTTTTATAAACCACACAAAAGGGAAATCTTTTGCCCCCCCTTTTTTTCAAAAATTTTTTTTATTTTTGAGAAGCGTACAATGAATATTGAAACAAGAAAAATGAAAAACGGAGGTACTTCTTTTTGCGAAAAGTGGTTTTTTCCCCCCCCTGAAAAAATACTTATCGGCGTTTTCGCCCAAAAAAGAAAATTTGTCCCCGGGCCAGCGGAAAAAGTTTTAAATTTTAAAATTAAAAAATTTTTTTGTGGGAAATTTTTTTTTTCCAACCTTTTTAGAAAACCTCCCAAAAAAATAAAAAAAATTTTTTTAAAAAGGGGCTAAAAACCCCAATTCGATTAAAGGGAATTCCTTGTCGTCGCCGTTTTTGTTCGGGTCTTTCGGCGGGCATTAAAAGAGCCGAAAAAAAACCCCCCCGCCCTTTCGGGGGGTTTTCTCACCGGAACTCCCTTTGGAAAAGGGGATTTTTCCGAAAACCCCCGGGTGGCTGGGTTGTTTCCCCAAACCCGAAAATTCGTTCCGGCGGCTTGCCAATAACCCGCAGTCCTTTTTATGTCGAAATGTTGGGTTGAAAGGGGGGGGGACAAAATGGCCTTAATAAGGGGTTTTCGGCATCGCGCGGTTTCCCCGGGCCCCTTTTGCGTTTGCCCCCTTCGGCCGAGAAAAACTTCTGGGGGTAAGTAAGGAGCCGGGTCAAGAGCCATTTCGGGGGGCCCTTTCGGCCCCCCGGGATGGTTCGTGCGAACCCCCCCCGAAAGCCGCCGGAACTCAATAGACAACACATAAAATAAAACAACTTTCCGGCGTTATTTTCCCGAATGAGGCCCACCCCGGGGGATTAAAAACCAATAAATGAATAACACCGGGGGTTTTGCAATTATTGTCGCCAAAAAAAACCAAAAAACTTTTTAAATAAATACATTTTATTTGTTTAATTTTCCTTTTCAAAGTTTTGACAATTAAATTTTTTATGTATTCCCTTAACGTTTTATTAAAATATAAATTAAAAAAAATTGAAGATGTTTAGTTAACTTCCATTTTCATTTTTGTGATTTTACGAACATGCTAGTAAATACACTGGTGTATGCATGTGAATCAGGAACATTTATGTGAAATAAATAATTGATATATAATTTTCTCATTCCCTATTATGGTTCTCGGGTGCGCGCTTCATGGGGAACGGGATTGCCGCGTGTTAAAAAAAAAAATTGAAAACGTTTCGAGCAGAGTATTAGAAAAACGTTAACTTTTTCGGGATTACGTTGGCCGTTATATTAAATATTCTACGAATGTGCTTCTTTTTAAACTTCGATATCCCGCGTAACAAAAAACAACGAAAAGCTGACAAACAAGAAGGATTGAAAAAAACCTTTTTTTGTTTTAGGGAAATTTTTTTGGGAAAAAATGTGACCGGCCGTGATTACTAATTTTCTGGAATACTACGTAATTGGTGGGAATTTAGTTAGAAATTGTTTCCAACCCACCACCCAAAAAAATCTTAAATGAAAATTTACATATTAATTTCCTAAAAATTTTAGTTTTTTAAAAAGTAAATATGTATGTTTTATAAAACCCCCTGAATTTTTCAGCCCCGTAAACTGGG